>JAGDQP010000141.1:104971-205390 GCA_022664845.1 Lepisma saccharinum
ATATATATATATATATATATATTCCTGATTTTCACATATTTCTTCCACATTTACAATAACAACCATTAAAATGTTAATAAACCCTTCACATTTACAACTATGAAGGAATTTATTTCTTAATCATTCAGCTGAATTTTCATATTAAGGACTCAGAGTAGAGATGGACTGCAATTTCAGGTACATTAGTATGCTGAAATTGGTAATTGTTGATGTTGGAACACACTTCGTCCTGCTTTAGAAGAGATAGGGATTGGGTACAGCGTTGGGTAAAAGGACTTTATGAATTGTGTGATAGTCAACCCTGTAATGTTGTATGTAAATCAAGATGGACTTTTGTTTCAGTTATGTAGCCAAAAAAAACTTTTAAAGAATATATTCTTGCTTTCTCTTTTTAATTGAGATTATTAGATATAACTTGTTTTCAGAAGTTATGATAGAAGTAAAAAAAACATGTAATACATGAAGTATTTTTCGCTTGGTAATGGAAATATATATAGAATTCATATGGAAATATATTAAATCTATATGGAATTCATATGGAAATATATGAAATCTATATGGAATTCACATGGAAATATATAAACATATATATTTTACGATTTGCTAAGTTATATGTCGTATTAGTTTATTCTGACGTCTTTCTTTATAGACTGTTAGATATAATCGAATCATTTTCGCATCAGATCTGCACGTTCTAAAAAGAGAATATTGATAGTAGATGCCTGTAAAGATTTGTCTTAACTTCAGTATAGGCCTAGTAGATACTATAGATACATTTGTCACTGGGAGAAAAGTCCTGTAAATTAATGAAATAACTGTATTATTACTCCTGTAATAATTAAGACTAGAGAGAGAAGTGTAGTGAAATTGAAGGGAAAATAAAATATACTGTATTTACATTGGTGTAAAGAAAAAGAGTAGGAAACTTAAAGTAAAATATTCCTTTACATTTGCATATAGTACCGCTGAGTACTGGAGATACGACAATGGACATTTCCGGTAGTATTTGTTTATTACAATAAAAAAAAATATTCTGTTAAAGTAGATTACGGAAAACATTTTCTTTTCTTTCTGTGATGCATTTATCAAGAGTAGTAAAGCCTTGCTTCGAAACAGTCTCAGTCTTGGGCTTAATCGGGCGCCGCCACGTTATGACGTAATCAATCTACAGACTTCTTGATATTAAAATACAGATTATATTCGATTTGTTAGTATTGTAAACAAGAGATAGCCAAAATGGATCGAAAGAAATAGTATAAGTGCTGAATAGCGTTTCTGTATGCCTTAGTCATTTAGTTCGTTGTATTCATTAAAAATTTATTTTTACTTTTAAAACTTCTTGATATATTTTGGTAGTTTCAATACTAATTTATGGTAGCTCTTTTTTTATGATTAAATCATATGTTCTAATAATGCTTTTTAGAACGCTTGTATTTAAAAAGAATTAACTATTTTTTCTGTAAAAAAATGTAGGCTTTTACATCCGACAATCGTGTACTTTTTTTAAATGAATGCTAGTGAAACATATTTCAATAACTTAAAAACATATGAATTAACAGTGCTCGTTACTACCATCTGTTAACAATTTAGCGTACTACTTGTAGCCCGTGAATATATTGAATAATTTGGATATGTCATTGTAAAAAATAATAATGAAAGCATGTGAGAAACAAAAATGTAACTTGAAACTATTACATTGAAGTTACTCTTGAGTTTTGTGAAGTAAAATAAAACACAGTCTTTGATAAGATTCGAACAGCCTTAGGTGAAAGCATAAAAAGTTAAAAGTTGCCTGTGGTAACCAATTGCGCCAAATTGTCAGGACAACATAATTGACACAAACTAGCGATATGAAGGGCACTGCAAGTTAAGAATGACCCCTGTCTTTGTTTCGAACAATTTCTGTTATTAGAAACATGTTTTGGTGTTTTAACTTATTGAAGTGTGTTCTGCAGATATGTACATTAATTATTTCATTAAGTGATGATGTGAATCTTTTTTGTTTCGTTTTCAAACTTCTGAATAAGGAACGTAACATAGGGATAAGCATATAGCTACGGAAATAGTATGAATTGATCAGACCAATCAGAAGATGATTTTCGTTGTATGACGTAGGAGATTGAATTCTCAGTATTTCATACTATATTTCTACGTACCGGAAAACCGTAGAGCTGAAATTTCAAGTTATAAAATATATAAGGAAAGTGAAAACTTAAATGTCCATCAAAACATAACTTTCCAATGACTTTGAAAATTAAGATATATTAAAAAATTCGCAACTTCGTAACCTTCCTTGATATGTGCATAATATTTAATCAACATCGAGATCTTGTATCAAGCCATTACTCTTCAAGTAAGTTGATTTCGAGCACAACTAGAGATATGACAAAATATCATGAGACCGGTGTATTCCTATAATCTATGTCTCTAGCGAATTCCGTAAGATATTATGTCACTCTAAAACTGCATCAAATCAGCAAACGTTATCGTCAACGCTGTGTTCTTTCAGTCTCTGAACACTGTCTCTCTCGTAAAATTTTATTTTTCAACATATGATTAAAAACACTTTTTACTTCAGCCAATTCTGTACATGAGTGTTTACAACTCTAGTTGCCTTTGTCTGACAGGTTAACTGGTTCAATTCATTTTCCGTTTTTAATCACCTCGAAAGAACTTACCAAAAATAACAATCGTCTCCCTTGTTATGTTTCATTACTCTGTAGGTTTAACGTTTCCCAAACTTTGTACCGCGTGGCGTGTGTAGGTTTTCCGTTGCGGTCTCAGTGGTACTCTTGGTAGCATTGCAATGCAAGCGTTTCTTATTTAAGTCTGTACATGATTGATTAAGTTTAGGACTAGCTTCCTTATATATATATATATATATGTGTGTGTGTGTATTAATAATAAATATATATATAGTGTTTCCCTAAGAAAAAGTGATGAACTTCAATAAGTCATTACTCACATCATACCAAGAAAAAAGGTTCCTTTCAACATTCGTAGTTTCGGAGTTGAATGGTCTCAAAATGAGCATATGCCTTAATATCTCGACAAGTAATTATGTAAGCGGTATCGGCTAAGCAAAATACAACCAAAGTCGTGCTAAATACATCTATTTAAATAATGTTTATGATTAATAGAGTTTCGCGTAAACAGGTGTCGCAACATAAGTATTTCATTGCGGAATTAATATGGTTGAATAGAGCAAGCACAAATCCTCTTTAAGCCATGGTTACCAGATTATCTTTACCAGCGGAGGACAGTTAAGTTAGAAATGGAGGATAATTGCAGATTTTTCTTCAAATGTAGAACAACTAAGCAAAGATTGGAAGACAGCTATGACCACCTTTGATTTAAAATCTTATAAAGAAACCCTGACGAGCAGAGGAATTTCTTACTTTCAAATTTGAGGTTTTACAGGGCAAGTTAAACAAAATTTTACATTTTTATTGTATTTTGTAATCAAGTAATAACATTTAATGAAACTGAAAATGGTTGCCAAATTTTATTAAAATTAAGTTTGGAACACAGGAGTATGAATATGTGCAATTCGAAACTTTTTTACCTGGTTACTAGAGAATGGGGAACATTTAAGAATATTTAGAAAAGAAGGGAGAACATGAGGACAAGAATAAAAGAAGAACATGCCCTCCAAAAGATAGACGTCAGTAACTCTCTTGAAGTTACACTCAGCAGTTTTAAACATTGCTTAAATAGAAGTATTGGGAGAACTTAAATTGTGATGTGCTAAACCGACATGACTTGGGTCATTCTTTGTCGAGATTTGACGTTATTTGTGAGGGTGACCCGCTAATTTTGAATGTCTGTAGGTTCAATCTATGCATGGTTCGAAATGCCTTGAAAAGAACTTTTGTCCTGTTTGGATGTGAACAATTATAATGTCAACAAATTTTAACTTTTGTCATGTAACATTGATCAAGGTAGTTGTTCTTTACTAAATCGAGCACGCTGAACAAAAAGTGTCCACCGAAGTACAGTTTTTATGTTACGGCGACATGAATGAAAATGCTGCAACAGTTACTCTGTGTTTTGGGATGGGCGTAATTCATTTTATCTTAGTTACTCCGTGTAAATGTATCGTACAACGCTGAATTATTTTAAACTATAAGGGCTTCATTTTTAGACGCAACATAATGCTATGGGAATGTGGAAACATGAAAAGTTTACCTGCCATTATATCACATGTATAATACAAAGTTGTAAATTCAATTTTATTACTCTGTACAGTATTATACACTTCAATCATGGAAATACTTCGCAATAAAACTGTCATAAAACATGTATAGATATTTCGGTTTTTTATGAGGAGTATCGCTGTCTCTAGTCAGAAACCAACACTCGTAATACACCATCGTGATAGAATCCCAACATCCTATCCTTATAGAAATGTTCAACCTGTTCATCGCTAACGACTCACAGGTTATATTTGATGGGAGTGTAAAAATTAATTTTTAACGGCACCCTACAGCCTAATTCTTTGTATCTCAACAGCAGTTCATCTATGATCCACTATATTGTTGCCGAGAAAGTAATGCACAAATCATTTAAATGATTTCCTGGCATCCAGTACGGTCGAGTTCAAATTACCGTCAAAAGTATCGTCATTCATTAATTTCCTGGTCTGTGGTTCAACAAAGATACCAGCTTTATCTTTAGTGTCATTCATGTTAAGAATCTTGCTTTGCAAATACTGTAAACAACCTCTTTTCTCCATGGCTTTATCGAAGTTATCAAAAGCCCTAACTCTATGTGTAGGGTAGGAAGGAGAATATTTTGGGAAATAACCAAAGGAATATGCATGATATTGCATGTTTCTGGGACGTAAGTCTCCCTGCGCGGCCAGTCTTTCACAATCTAATGTTTTCGTCTGCTCGGATATCCCCCCAAACACAAGATGCAGGGTTTCTTTTGCACCGATCACGTAAACCAAGCAGAACAATAAGTACTTTGAGTCCTTGTAATTAGTTAGATCCAGTAGATGTAACATAATGTCATATGATTCTTTCATGGTCGCTGAATGAGCAAGTGATATTGATATTTTTTTTTACTTCCATTATGCAAAATAATAGCCTTAAGGCTCACTTTGGAGGAATCTATTAACCATTTCCATTTCTGGGGAACGTAATGAATACTGAGTTCTCTTTTCAGATCACTGTTATTTGGGCGTGCACACATAGGGTCCTGTACGGAGAAATATGTTCCAAATTTCTGGTATCTTCTTCAGTACATTGAATTTTTATGGCTTCAGCTAACGAGTTTTACCGTTGCAACCTTCATCCTAGATTTTCTGCTTCTTTTTATGAGGCTTGTTGAGATGTGGCTGTCAGACAATGACAATAATGTAACTAGGATCCGTAGATGTTGAGGGTTCTTCGCAATCAGATTGTCCAAGTATATGTTCTTCCCAGTTGGTTGGTAGCGTGGGAATTAGCAGGTCGTTTCCATGCGGAACAGACAACGTTTGGTTATCTAATCGTGTACTAGTTTTTCTTTGAATGGTCTTTAATGTGAGACAGAAGTAACAATCATCTACATGGTGTTGGGTTCTTTCCGTGTCACTGGAATAACATATTTCATGCTTTTGTTTTCTTCCTTAGACCATTCAAGTAAAGTAACATAACATGTAGTACAGATAGTTCTCGACGCTCAAATTTTATCTTGATTTCTAACACGGCATCAGAACATGTGATAATTCTTTTCATTGGTTCTTTAAGACATCTACACTAGGATTTCACTACAAATTTGCCACAAACGCAGCAAACATTGTTGCTGGAGTTCACACACGAATGGCGTATACTTATAGCTGTACCACCATTAGAACTTAATAAACCACGCATTAACACAGCAAAACGATCAGACGAGATACGGCGTCACACTCATCGCTACAATTCCTAACACGACAGCGAGTTTCAGCCTGCTCTACCCTCAAAGCGATAACGTATAACAGATTGCAAGTTATGTAGAACGCAATTGGCAGAAGAAAGGAAAGCGGGAGGTGTGAAGAGGTTGCTACTGTGATTTGTTGTCAATAATGAGTCTGTATTTTATCAACTTTCATATTTTAAATTACCATGCCAATAGATCAGAAGTTATAGCCACATATGGTAGGGTCCTCCATTTTCCATCTTCTCCTCCCTCCTTTTCTAAATATCTTGAAGTGTCCTCCATTATCTGGTGACCAGGTTAAAAATTCCAAATTGGATACCTTTGTACTCCTGTGATCCAAATTCTTATTTTTAATAAATGTTCCTTACCGAAATATCGAGCAAATGGTAATATTATTTTGGTAACCACTTTCCATTTCATTAAATTTTATTACTTGATAGTAAGATACAATAAAAATGTAAAATTTTGTGTAACTTGGCCTGTAAGAACAGTAATTTGAAAGTAAATAGTAATTCTCTTCGCCAATGTTTCTTTATCGGATTGTATATGAAAAGTTGTCTACCAATCTTAGCTTACATTTTGTTGTCTTCCATTGGAAGAAAAAAAAATCCGCAATTGGCTCCATTTTTAACTTTACTGCCCTACACTGGTAGAAAATGATCTGCTAACCCTGAAGTACTGTATGGCGAAAATTTGTCTATAATTACTAACACATATACGAGATTAACAGAAACATGTGACGGGCTACAAACATTTTAATGCTATTTTAATTGATAGTATGTGCGGTATAGGAGGGAAATTCCTTTTTCATCTATGTTAGAAAAACTTTGTTGAATCTCCCGAAGAAAGTCGCATTATTTTAGGTACACATCGTATTAAAGAAACGCATCTGATTCAAATTCAGATATGTAATTCAGGCCCGTCGCCAGCCACAAACTGTAGGGAAAATGAATAAATTACTGTGGTGAGAGGCGGAGCATGAGTACACCATATTAACACTCATTATTAAGGTTAATGTAAAGCAACGATCTCCAACAAAAGATAACAGCACTACTTCTGCATATGTCTAATGTATTTCTATGGTTGCATGAAATTTCAATGCAGTTCCTACAAATTCAAGCTTAGAGAGTTCTAACTTTCAGAGAAGAAAGTTCATAACGAAATCAAGGGTTCGATCAATGCCGATTTTTTATTTTCCTCTTTCTTTTGTTGAAATTGCTTGATTGCTGTTGTGAGTATCAAAAGCTCTTTACATTAATCTTAATTTACACTGTTTTTTTAATTTTGTAATATTTATTTTGTTTTCACAGAAATATAATAGTTGTTGGCTGTAACTGTTACGTATATATTTCCTAAACCAAAAAGTGTTTTATGGCAAAAATGTTTGGGAAACATTGCGCAAGATGATATATTGTATAACCCTTTACCTGATTTCTAGGAAAATAATTTTGAACCGTATCGGGACACCGGCTCGAGCTGTTACTCCGAACAGAGCGCAAAACATTTGGGGGCGCCAAATATTTCGGGCGTGAGTATATCGAAACGGGTAGTATTAACTTATAGTATTAATTACTATTTAGAAGGAAGCATGGCAAATTTGGAACAGAACGCCGATTGACTTAGATCCGGCTCTGTCGGACACCTGCACAGAATGTAGGTATATTGGAGAATGCGTATAATAAACTGCTTTTTGCTTTGAACAGTAACAAATCTTGTATTTTAAAACTTATTTCTTGAAACAAGTAGGTTTAGTCCTGAAAATTTGTAAATAACAGTGTTGACTCCTAGCCACATAGGCAGTTCACAATAACACATTTTTCTAAACAAGCACAGAATTTTTCATCAATGATAATAAGTATTCAGTAACCATGGATCTATCGAAAAAATGTACTTGATATGTAACCTCTGTTTAATATAGTTTCTAACCAGTACATTGGCCAATGCACACCTGTTTAGTGCGCGTGCCATGTTTGTTTTCTTTTAAGTGATTGGAAGCAAGTAAATACAGTATGATTCAGTTACTTGAACTTTCAAAAGGGTCAGTTTATTTTCCTTCCACTGGAGCAATAGTAACGCTATGCTGAAAAAGGTATAGAACCTTCCAAAACATAATTTGTTTGAACATAGTTTTACACTATTTATTAACATGTGTATTTTTTTCAGGAAATGAATTGAAAAGTGTTAATTATATTTCCTACTTTAATCCACAAAATATTAGGAACAAACTTAGTGATATTGGATTGTTGTTGGCTAGGTGCCATAAAATTGCTGTAATAATTCCAGGTAAACACTGAAGAAACCAGATAATAGGACACCAGTTATCATAATGGTTGTTATTGTTGGAGAGATCACTAAAATACTGGTGTAATGGTTGTATACGTGCACCCAATATTTGTCAGCAATATTTTAAAGATACATATATCGTATACGATGGTTTAGGGTACATTTCCTTCCATATAAATTAATTGCTTTTTCAATAGAGCTCCCATAGACTTGGAGAAATCAGAATTTCTTGAAAAACTTGAAATGTGGAAAAGTCGGGGAATATTAAGTATTGATTTTCGCTTCTCTTAACGTATTGTTGGAAACCTTAATTTTACTAAAGCAGGCATTTCCTATCTATCAGGACGAGTCTGAAAGAGGTGGCGACTTTTGCAATAGGAGCCATAGTCTTAAATATTTACTCTTTTTCAGAACATGGCCTAAACACACCTTTAAATGTGATTATTGACCTCATTATTTATGTTTAGAAAACATAATTTGGTAATAATACTTTTATGTGCATTACGACCTAATGAAAAAGAATTCATGGAGTTTGCGAACACTACGGTAGGGAGGTAAAGTTTAGACACTCCCTAGTAAAACCCTATTTTTTCCCACCAGAACAAGTTTTTTTTCTGATCTCTTTGTGTACTAATGCTACTTATTGGCAGCGTAGTGATGGTAATCCCAAGACTTTGTGAAACATTTTATCAGTGTCGGTATTATTGATATACCATATTTTAATTTTTCAGAAATTTTACTTTTTAATTTAGTTTCCATTATTATAACAATTGAATACTTGAACTGAAAAACATTCCAAGTCTATCGGAGTATATTTCTCGGGAGGAACGAAAAACTGTCGAAGGTCTTCGTATATTATCCTATTCAGCGGAAATTATTTTGTATTAAAAAGGGGTTTCTGTGGTGGAATTAGGATGTAATATTTATGCAAGTGGGTATCGCTTGAAACATAGATACCAACGAACAGAAAAATGAAATTAAGAAAAAAGTCTATTTGGGATGTTTTTCAATTCAGGTCCAATTCAGAAATTCTTATTGCGCTAATGTATACAGAAATTCTTATTGAGCTTGTCAATTCCTAAGGAACAGCTAGAATTCGGCATTTATATTTTCTCCGTGGCTGTGGATCTGCAAAACGTGACCAGTAGATGACACTAGGGGAGTAGTGGTGACATTGGGAACAAACAACAGTGCGAGTCGAGCACCCTGAGCAAGTAAACTCAACCGTAGTCAGTCGAAAAGTCATAAGTACAACAGACGGGCGAACACGGCAGAGATATGTTTCAATGCAATACTGTCGTGTAAAGTGAACTTTCTAATGGAAGATGCCTGGAAGGGGTTTTCTAAGTGATTATAATAGTGGAAGGGTAGTTGGTCGGCTTGAGGCACGTCAAAGTTTCACAAAGGCTGCGCGTGCGATGGCTGTCTCACCAAGTGAGATTTTCCAACTGAAAAACCTACTGTAACAAGAACGGTCGAGCATGTGCATAGTGGAAATCGGGAAAGCAGTACAGCAGCTCGAGAGGATCATTATGTAGTCTTATTGGAGAAAAGGAGTAGATCTGCTATTCTTGCAAGTGCGTCAGGTACCCGTTTCTCCGCCAGAACCATTTCAAGAAGATTGTATAGCGTCGGGTTATATACTCGGAAGCCAGATCGGTGTGTGCCATTAGCTCCAGAACACAGTTAATCCAGATTACAGTGGTGTCAACGGAGGTGTTCTCTGACGAATCCTGGTTCAGTGCAGGGAGCAATTCAGGACACCAACTGGTGTGGAGAGAACGGGAAACACGTTACCGTCAGCAAAACATCCATTAATGTTAAAGTTATGGTACTCTTGAAGGCATGGCATGGACAAGTATCATAACGAGTGCAAAAAACTAATTTTTGATGGAGGCTCCATCACAAGAGAACAGTATTGTACTGAGATCTTGGGGTGATATGTTCGTCTTTTCCGTGATTCCGTGGGTCCGGACTGTCTTTCATGGACGACAATGTCCTTCTGCACAGATCTGGCCAAGTTGCGGAGGTAATGTAGAGCGAGGACATGACTCGAATGTAGTGATCTGCTTATTAGTCAGATTTGAATCCCATCGTACGTGCTTGGGACCATCTCGGAAGACGTGTTGCACAGGTGACATCTACACCTCGGACCCTAAAGGACCTTCAAACATCATTAGAAAAGGAATGGGACAATGTACCAACTTAACTTCCCAACAGTCTCGTGGAGAGTATGCCAAACAGACGTAACATGTATATTACTGTCCCATTGGTCATTCTCCTTAATGATGTGACCAGATCTGTCAGCATTCACTGGGAGCTTACATTTGGCGACATCGCAGCACACAGCTCTGACTGTACTTTTCTGTTCTTTTTGTTTTCATGGTGGTGAATACTGACCAAACTTTGCGAGTAAAGTTAGTATAATGTCTGTGGTCATGTGTAATTTTTTTGGTGTACCTGGACCAGTGTCCCAAAACGTTACCACACAATATGTGTTTGTTCCCTAGTAATGGCCCAGCAGTGTTCCTAAGGTATCATCCCAATTATGGTAGTTTATAAAAATAGATCGATTAGATATCCTGAATACCATATACTAATTCCAATACCTGATATAAATGGTGAGCTAAACAGCAAAAGCTGTTTTTTTTATATATAAAAGTGGCAAGTCTAAACATTCTTGTTTCATTGTCGCGTTTAACCACACAATTATAGAAGTTGTTCTAAAACTATTGCGTAATTGCAAGAAAAGTTCATTTGGGAAGATGTGTTTTTAAATTTTCGCCCAGTGGAGTACTTTCGGAAAGTAAGTAAAAGTGTCTAAAAGTTCTCTTACGCGGTTCTCATATTTTGGTTTGAAATTCTGAAATCCTGTGTAGTGTCCAGGAGATCATTTAAAATTTTCGCATGGAATGGATATCACTGTGACCCTTGTTGTAATAGAAATGTACTTGTTAGTGTTCTTATTGTGTTAAAGTAAATGCTGTAATAATCAATCTGGACCTTTATTTTGAGAAAAAAGTAAATGGGTATTTTCATCGTGAATAAATGAGTGCCATGCTGGCCAAGAATTGAACTCAAATTTTTAAGGTTATCTGAGTGTCTGTTCATTTTCGATCCTTAGTCTTACACCTAAGTTTTATTTGAAACACCACTTCAATGGTTACAGTACTGACTTGATATTGATATGTACTTAAAATGTGTCAATGACTGTTTCTAAACAGGATATGTGCGCATTGAATTATTTTAGAGAAGTTCTGTTTACACGTCCTATATCACACGAATCTCTTACGTTTTTGTTCTTTTAGATTAAAATTCCGTGATATTTATTCTTTAAAGTGAGGTGATAATTATCAGGACATGCGTACCATTCTCGATGTACTTTTTCTTGAAAAAGGTATTTGGTTATTTTTATGTTACTTTTCGATAGTTTAGGCATCTGTTATAGGGTTTCCTTTGCTCGAACTATGTATACAATGGCATGGAAATATTTGGATAGACCTGAAAAACATGAAAAAGTCATGGATCAGGTGAAATTAGTGGGAACCCTGGTAATCATATATTTTCGTCTTCATCAATGTTGAGAATTCTTGAATGATTTAGAAGAATTATTAAAATGAAAAGTACAAGGAAAAGGGGTATGTCGAAGAAATCTTATTTCTCATAAAATGCACTTTAAAGTCAAACTCTCTCATTTAGTCATGTTTTAACCCTGTAGTACACGCTCCGCGAACTGAGAGTTCTTAATTGTGTACTTTCCTTGTCGTTAGCTAGTAGAACTTCTTAAAAGGAGTGTCATCTGGTAGCTTCCTCATCTTTTGGCGGTATCGGAATATTCATACCGGTTTTCTGGAGTTGACATTGCAGTTTGTTTGAGACCGTGGATTCTCAGTCCACGCGCGTACATTGACGGCGTTGGAAATTGAATGCACACAGGAAGTCAATTTTATTTCTGATATGGACTTGTTTTGTTATTTTAAGACAAATTTCTATGAATAATATATTTATTATCAGTTTTTATTTCTTTTGCGTGATTAGCAGCAGCCAATGAAATTGTTGCGTGTAAAATAATCCAGTGCGCTATATTTCACAGTGTAATAGTTTTGTAATAGACAATAGATGTCGTTAGTTTTAAGTACTTCAGTCTTTTTTATTTATAATTTGACCATATGTAAGCAATATGCAAAACCATAAATTAAACAGAAAATTATAAAAAAAGAAGATCCAGCGTGATAAAGAGTTGGTCTTAATCACAACCTATCTAACCTGAAAAGAATGAAATATATGTGCAATTACTTTATGAGGCAATATAGGCCCTATACACTATGTGTTCATAACTTACCGAATTATTTAGGTATTTTTAAGACTTAAAATAATGTTTAAAGATGAAAAAAATGTTTAAAATGATACTAAATAGATCCAAATATTCAATATACAGTGTATTTTAAATGTAAGAATAACATGAAAAAAATCAAACTGAAACCCTCAAAGAAGCAGTAGGGGACTCACAGTCCGCACTCGTGTATAATCTTTTCACGTTTCTGTACGTCTACTGGAGGGTTAATATTCTTAAAATTATTATAATTTGTAGCTTATTTGCGCTTTTGAATTTCAACTTTCTTAGCTGTTAGCTATCATTGTGTACTACTTGTTACGAGTGTAAGTTGATTTTGTTTAAAATTCCTCCTTCTTTCCCGGTTCTCTTCATTAGATTTACAGATAACAAGGCAATTAGTTCTGAATCAACTTTATTACACATTGCAGCAAACATTTATTTGAAATGTTGGTAACCGTAATATTTAATTTACAAATGTTCTTTCAACAAATAGTAATGTATGTGTTTTTATAACAGGTATGGCCAACAGCAGGCCTGCGGGGTGTATTGCAACTACTGTAATTGCAATATGTATACAATTGGTATATTAATTGTAATATATAGTCATAAGTAATTTAACAAGTCGTTTTTTACAATCAAGTATTTAATATTGTTCTCCCAGTCCTAAAATGATTAAACGAAGTTAACATTTAAATATTGGGTAAGTGCCAGACTAATACCCTTTCTGGCCTGCGCAAACAATTCACCAAAAGGCATTAAATAAGAAATATAATTCTACTTATTTTCGAACGTCACTGGTTAGTGGAGTACTGACCTCACGCTGTGAATGCGATAATCGGTAGCCGCATAATCGGAAGTACATAAGAGTAGCAACAGGCACAGGCGATGAGTGTGGTCGAGCAAACAGGGAAGCATATCGTGTCGGTGAAATGGGGACCGATAAGAAGTTCATTAAACACTGTTTACTTACGATAAAGTTAGTAATGCGGCTAAAGCATGTCGCAACATTCGGCAAGTGTAAGTTGAAGATGCATTTGACGATAGCCCATGCCATCAGTGGTTTCAAAAATTCATGGACAGAGAAAGAAGCTCGCAAGACAAACCACACTCTGGACGTCCATCAGGATTTTCAAAGAGGATGTCGACCAAGCCATACTAACCAGCCCAAACCCAACTGTAGAGGAATTAGTGGAAATCTTCCAGGTACACACGACAACAGTTGAAAGACAGCCCGAATCGATGGGTTCGCCACAAAGTTCGATCGTTAAATTCCACATTAGCTGAGTGCAACCCAGTGGGAGGAATGCGTCGCGATTTCTGTTTCCTTGCTTTCACGGTAGAAAAATAACGGGTTGTTAACATGCATTATCAAGGATGATCAAAAGCATGTTCTGTATCGGAATATAAAAAGTCAAAGGGCTATGAACGGCGCATAAGGTACGTGGACATAGGGATTCACACTTTCTCGACTAACGGCATGAAATGAAATCTCACACTCTACCGCCTTTACCTCCTAAGGTGCCCAGGAATACCAAGAAAACTCTAGTACTCAATTTGAAAGGTGGCCGAGTACACCTTAGAGCGCTAGGCATAAGAGCACTAATAAAAAGTTTCTAGCGTGCTGGTCGGGACTTAAACCGATTCAGACGCACTACAGTCTGATCTACGACGACTGCAGTACAGTGTTTGGTTGGATGTCAAAGGCACTGGGAGGTTCTGTAACCTAACTAAACCATTTGTGTCACCTTCAACTAATAACAGACTCCAAACAGTTTTGTGATCTAAGCAGCCAGGCAAGTTAGTAGGCAAACAGTCATCATTCACCCTGATAACGCCAGGCCACATACCGCTGCCATTTCCGTCAAAAATTTGTTACAGATCTTTACCCCTTCCCCCACTTGATCCCTACATACTACTACTTTTTTTCGTACTTAGCAGAACTCCTTCGCTTGGAAAATCTTTAATGATGTTGAGGCTGCGAAAAGTGTCGTGTAACAGTTTGTCGAATCCAAACCTCACGTTGTTTACTGGCGTTGAATCAATTTCCTACCAGAAAGATGGCAAACGTTCATAAATTACGATGGCGATTATGTACAGTCCAACGCAAAATTCATTTTGTGAAATTCGCACTTATATGCACACCGAAAATGGGTAAGTTTTTTACATGTTCCCAATACATATAATTATTGCTTTGAAAAATGCTGATTTTATTTTTATTAAAGTTCTGTCTAAAAGTGTGCGGTCCGTTATGCTACCGCTCAGCGGACTTTGGCTCTTGTGTAGAAAGAAGTTGGTAACGCCTGTTTTATAACAATAAACAAAAGGATTGTCACTTAATTGATATATAATTCCTAGTGGTAACTTTGTTCAAATTCTCTAGAATTTAATTGTAGTTATATTAATGAATGTTACGATTATCCAAACTGTATAAACGTTGTAGTTAAATGTGTGAAATTTCAATTGTAAGGGTTACTACAAAAAACTCTCTTTAATGAGAAGTTAATTTGAGTGAACTAATATATATATATACTGTTACTTATCAAAGATAATGAGCACTTTCTTGCTAATGAAACGCTACTCCAAGAATTCACTTTTAAAAAATAAATCTTGAAGTATTGAAGTAGCCAAAAAATTAGAATTGTTGTAACCACACAAATATTGAATTAATAAAATGTCCAAAATATTACTAAACAATAGTTAGAAGAAATAAAAATTCCAACCTATGCACAGAATCTAACATACATTCTAATGTTCAAATGTCAAACACTATGCATAATCTCTTCGTCAATGTAGATCAGAATTGAATCGGCAGTTTGAAGAAGGCAATAAACGCCAAAAATGTGAAATCTACTTTATGCCGGATTTGATATCTGGAAGGGATGGAGCATCTATACAATACATAAAGAAAGCAACAAAACATTAGTAAAGCCTTCAAAAATAGGTGCGAAATAGAGATGGGCAAAACTAGCGTAGCAGCTATTTTTCACTGCTACATGGGATAAATTGCTATGACTGCTACAACCGATGAAAAATAGCAGTTACTGGCTGAGCTGCTATTTTTCTTCGAAGCTTGTTAATGGGAAAACAGATTGTTTCCTGTTTTCTAAACAAACAGAACTGCTGGGAGAACGGAACAAAATGAGAGAGACTTGTCTGCAGAGAGGACAACCATTTCGTGTGAACACTACGGAATTAGTAGCGTCTGTTACCCGTGTACGGAATTGATATAAAGAGCTCTCAGAAAGCACTGGGTGATAGTTGGCTACGTGGAGTAATGGATAAGGCGATAGAGTTGTAATGTAGTGGTTCCAGGTTCAATACCAGTTCATCGCACAATTTTATTTTTAAAGTGGTTTATATTTTATTTATATTTTAAATAGGATATTTTGAAATGTTATTGTTTAATTGGTTTTATAACTTTATTTGCATTTAACATTTCTTGTAATACAGGGTAAGTCAAAATGATGTACCCGATTTCATAAATTTATTTTGTGAAATATAATGAACATATCTGAATGTAATACATGTGGTAAGAAGGGTAACTCTCAAAGTTTTTTTCAGTCACATCACAAGTGCTCTATGTGAGCACCTCGCGTAACACGACACACATCAAGCCGATAGTCTATCTCCTGCCAAAGCTTGTGTAGTGTGTCACGGTCAATCTCTGCAATGGCTGCTGTGATGCGGGCGCGAAGCTCACCCAATGTTGTTGGAAGTGGTGGTACGTAAACACGATCCTTTATGAAACCCCACAAAAAGAAATCACACGGGGTCAGATCGGGGGAACGAGGTGGCCAACGAATGAGAACTCGATCCTCCTGAGATGCACGGCCTATCCAGCGTTGTGGCAATGCCTCATTGAGATGATCCCGAACGCTGCCATGGTAATGCGGAGGGGCACCATCCAATTGAAGAATGAAATCTGCACTATCCTCTTCGAGCTGTGGAAGGAGCCATTGTTGCAGCATATCAAGAAAAACATGTCCTGTCACAGTAGGTTCAAGGAAGAAAAAGGGCCCATAAATCTTTTCAGGGGAAATGGCACAAAACACATTCACCTTGGGTGAATCGCGTTGGTGTTCCACAACTGCGTGGGGATTATCAGTTCCCCAGATCCTTACGTTGTGCCTATTCACATTCCCAGAAAGGTGAAACACCGCTTCATCACTGTAACGTAACCTTTCGGCGAACCCATCCTCTTCCATTAACGTGAGAAAATCAGCACAGAAAGACGCTCGAGCAGCATACTCAGTGTCTCTTAAGGCTTGTAGCAGTTGCAAGTGATAGGATTTAATTTGTAAACGTTTCCGCAGAATTTGCCATACAGTTTTCTGTGGCATTTCAAGTTCCCTCGCTGCCCGGTAGGTAGACTACTGTGGACTCCGCACAAAACTGGCGCAAACACGTTCCACTGTCTCCCTCGGCTGAAAGACGGCCAGTCGATTTTCGCTTACAGATGCAGCCCGTATCTCTGAATTTTTCATACCACGTACGAATGGTTTTTCCAGTAGGTGAGTCTCTGCCATACTTGGTACGGAAATGCCGTTGAACACTCATCACAGAGTTGTTTACATGGTAATCCAGCCCACAGAACGATTTCTGCTCTCCAGTCAGCGCCATTTTCGTTAACTGCTTCCAGCGCGGTAGACAATGCAACCACGCGGGACATAAACTAAACTCAACTAAACTTTGAACTTTTGCCTTTCCTTGCGCGTAGCTCACATTAAGATATGTTCATTATATTTCACAAAATAAATTTATGAAATCGGGTCCATCATTTTGACTTATCCTGTATTTTCCGTTTAGCCTGATTCTGTAGTCCAATTCATATTTAATAAAATTGTAAAAAAAAATGGGTAAGGCATTGAACTTGATATTCAGTGGTCTCGGGTTCGGTACTCCTTCACCTAATTTTTTTTAAAAGAGAAATTCCTTTTTATTTTGTAATTTCGAAGGAAAGCTCTGGTCTTGCGATTATACATTTTTCTTCCTTTGAGGCAGCGAAAACAGTACGCACATTAAAAATTCCATAAAATTCACATAGTTTAGAAAAAAATGAACCAGCAATTTGAAGAAGTGAGCAAGCGCTAAAAAATTGAAATTAGTTTCTTACTAAAAAAAACGCACTTAAATTTATACGTGATTATCATAAGGTAGAAGAAAAGAACGATAGCTAGTTATAGACTGATTTATCTGGACTTGGAAATATTAGTCAGTTTGAAGAAGGGAACAAGGCCACTAGCGTCTCAAAACAAGAAGTCCTATTTTCGAATGTCTGAGAAAACACGATTCAGTCGCGTGTGCAATAAAAGAGAACACCATACCTGACTTTACCAAACTTCTACGTGGCCTTGGTAACTAAGTTTATTAAATTTCCTAATGCGCTTATATAATAATAATAATAAATCACAGCCATATTCAATCCACTACTGGATGAGGGAAGAGTTGGTCTACTGGTCCCACGCTGTCCAGACGGGTTAGGAGGGGAGAGCCGAAGCTCTCACTGTGATCGCCACTGTATTTTATGCACGGGAGCACCCCAATTGTCCTAACGATGCTGGGCCAACACCGGGAATCGAACCCGGGACAGCTCGCACTGAAGTCGAGCGAGCTACCGACTAGGCTACGCAGGAGCTCAATGCGTTTATATATATATATGAAAAGAGAAACTTTTTTTTTAAAAAAAAAAGACAAAGAAAATCACACTATGATTCGATCTTGGGTTCTCTGTATTAGCTTTCCGAAATGCTACCAATCCACTAAATTGATAATTGGAAACTGCCTGCTTGTCAGTCTCATTTACGATGAAGGAGTAATGCACCTGTGCGAGAATGATCCCACCTTAATAGGAGTTCCTTGTATTTGAGACACTACTACAGGGCACTTCTGACTAGTGACAGGAAGAGTGCATTGTGAAAACACGAGTTAATCGTGCGTGCAATAAAAAAAAATACCGTACCTGACTTATCTAACCTCCACATGCGTTTGTTCACTAATCTCATTAAATTTTCTAATTCGTTTATACATATAAAAAAAGAGAAACGTTATTTTAATTAAGAAAAAAACTACACCAGGTTTCGATCCAGGGTTACTTGCATTAGCTTTCGAACATGCTATCAATAGGCTAAATTGTCAACTGGATGCAGTTGTTTGGAAGTAGTTTTTACTGTTAGGGAGTAATGTGCATGCGTGAGGATGGTTTAGAATTTTTTTCAGCTCGACGCGCAGGGCTGGGCAACCATTTTGCCAACTTCTGGAGCACACTTGGAAACACTTACGGTACTCCACAGAACTTTTGCCTAAACAGAACTTTTGAGTAAACAGTACTTTTGCGTATGCCCACCGCTAACAGGGGACTGTGCCCCCTCCCCGCGCCAGACGCCGCCCAAATCCCTTCGGACGCACCCTGACCCTCCCCCCTTGCACAGCCCTGGTGGGTTTATATACATCCTAGTTTTTAGTGGCATCTTCTAAAATTGTAAATCACAACTTTTATTAAATTTCCTTTTGCGTATTTACATAAAAAATGAAAAAAAAATTCTTTAAAAAGAAAATATGTAAACAGTCAACGCCAGGGTTTGAAACCCGGACCTTTAGATCAGCTTCCCAACAACAAGACCGAACTGCTACTTCAGGGTTGAGCGCTTCTCGCTGTTACTTATTATTCAGGATAAACGAGAGTGGGATATTCCTACGGAAAGTGTTTCACTTGGCTGCCCAGCCCTACGAGAAGAGCTGAAAAAAAATCTTGCCTTCCTGTCGCTAGTCGCAAGTTATACTAATTCAGAATGAAACAACTACGCTTCTCCCTACTAACCGCTTTATACTTTCCTGATTTAATTGTGTTTTGATATACTGTTTCTTCTCCACCAGTAAATCCAAGCTCCGATAATTACATAGAATAGATTTACAACATTTATGGTAGGAACTAAACTACCTTTGTCCATATCTCTACTGCACACGTAACAGGATACAGGTAAGTGGGTTAATCTAAAATATTGTTTTAAACTTCTTTTTCACAGACAGAAATAACTAACTCGCATTTAGATACGTTTTCATACACTGATATTTTTAACTGCTATTGTTAACGGAAGTTTACATATAGCAACTATTGCTATCACTGTTACAGAATAAAAGCAGTTTTGCACATTTGTAGGGCGAAATTTCTGTCAGTGGGTAGACGGGAAAAAATTGAATTTATTACATAGGCCCACTACTTGTAACTTTCGAGTTCATTGTACATACATTTTTTCTCAGTAACATTCATTTGAAGGTTTCTATTGCGTTTTTCTTCATTTTCTGGTCGATTTTTCCATTCTTACGTCTCAGCACTTAAAAATGTGCAGACGTTTTTCCATAAGTTTGAAGAAGGAAACAAATCCACCAACTTTTTTTAACTCTACAGGAAAAACTACAATACTTGTAAACTGTCTGAGCAGTACGAAAGTATCAGAAGACCGTTTTGAATATTCAGTAGCAATATTGTTTCCTTTCAATAAATAATAAACATATTATACAGTATTTTTTTTAATTTCCCACAAAACAGCTTTTTGGATTTGTTTCCTTCTTCAAACGTACAATCAATTGATCTGATAAAGTTTCTATACTGTCTTCTTACACTTTATAATAATATTTAACCTGTGGTTTTATTAATTTTTCTACGCCGTTAACCCTCGTGAATCGTCTCTATAAAGATTCCCTTAAAACTGAAAAGATGTAATGCAGTTTAAAGAAAGATCTTACCAGTAAACCGTTTACTGAATGTTAACTATTCCATAGGTAAAACATTAGCTAACTTCGTTACTTTTAGAATCATTTAGCATTTTGTACGAACGATTTTGGTATTGTGAATACCACGATTGAAGTAATTAAGAAATGCAGGACAGGTAGGTAATATCTTTAGTTTTATTTGTAGTTTCACAAAAGCTATAAATATGCATAATATTTAAATAGTATTAAAATAGATCTATAATATTGGTATTAGAGGTTTTCTTCTATTGCGATTAAATTAACAGATAGAAATATGTATACTTGAATACACAGCACTTTCTAACCTCCTGTCAGCAACGGTATGTCGTTAGGGTCTGCTCCTTGTCGACTTTTATTTTTGATCATTATTAATTTTAGTATAATAGACTTAGAAGAAAGTAAGTACTATAGGCGGATGATAGAATGATTTTGTATTCTGATAATACTGTACTCTATTTAATAGTAATATGAGATATCTTATTGAAATTTTACATCAATGCAGCATATAAATAAGATAATACAGATAACTGCTAAAATAAAATAAATTCACAGTTACATATTTTGACAAGATTCACTTTTATTATATTGCTATTTAGAAAGTAGAATTAATTTAAAAGAAATAATGAATTTGGAAAGTATACATGGATCATTTTTTAGAATAGAAGTGACAATATCTTCAGAACTTGATACGAGAAATTTCGCCCATTATTTGAGATTTGTATAACCTATGAGGAACTTCGAACGAATATTAAGAGACAATACTATTCTTTATTCAATTACGCTTGCTTTACATGTCCATCTTTTGGTTTAATTGCTTTGAAACGAATTTGAAAGTCTTTTAGATACGTCAAATAAAAATATGCATTATTCATGTGTCAAGTTCTCAGCTTAACTGATGAAAAGAATGAAGATGACACTGTGCATGGAACCCATAACCCTTAAATATGAAAAACGAGATATAATGTTATAATTATAATGCTAAACATGTTGAATGTCATCTCTCAAATCGTGGTATTTGTGTAAGTGGTAATTGGAAAGACGAAAAACATTTAAGTGTCACGAACAGTAAAATCATCAACACTGTTCGAGATAATGAAAATCAAAGTGAATGCTACTGAAATACTGAAAGTACAGTTGAATTCTTTTATAAAGTGTAGTCGAGTGAGATACTAAAGTTCTTTCCAGGAATTCTATATGATATAGATACAAATGAATAAATTCTGGACCATTTCCTTACTATTGACATCATACAGAGTAATTATTATTTAAATATTTCATTCAAAACATATGTTGAGTTTGTTTATCATAGCAACGTGGCACGTAATTAAATTTCTTCCATACACGTAACTGTTTCAGCATGAAAGTCTATAACAAACTAATATGAATATACTTAGCTGTTTGCTGAACAAGAATAAATCCCATCACTTCATAAATTATTCTGATGTACTATATAACTTCATTCCTATAATCGACTGTCAATTCAATATTCCTTCGAAACTATTTACAACCTACTGCAGAAGCTACAATCTAAAATAATGAACCAGTGAATATGTACCAGGTGCGTAAATATGAAATCGGAATTTATGTACAGAAAAGACAAAGTGATTGGATGACAATGCTAAGATCTATTTTATTCGAAGTATTGGCCATCGCTATCGATACATTTCTGTCATCATTCCGGCAATGTGTGGATGTGAGACCAAAAAAAACTGCGCCTCTCGTGCAGCAAATCAGTCATCAAGCCATTTTCGTAAGATGTGAACCGCTGGTCAGCAAGTGCGTGCATTATCGTGAAACACAATCACTTCATTTTGCTTTGGTCATATTCTGGTCGTTTTTCACGCAAGACTTGATGCAAATCGATCATTTGTTTTCGGTAACGTTGGGTATTAACGGTTTCACCAGGTTTCAGCAGTTCATAATAGATCACTCCCTTCCTATCCCACCAAACACAAAGCATTGTCTTCCGTCTATAGCGATTTGGTCTTGCAGTCGATGTTGCCGGTTCTCCTGGAGTTACCCATGATCTTTTACGCTTAGGATTCTCGAAATAGATCCACTTTTCGTCACCAATCACAATTTGATGGAGAAATGATTTCCTTTTGTACCTGGCGAGCACAATTTCGCAAGTGGTTTTTCGGTTTTACTGCTGTCGTTCAGTCAATGCATGTAGAACCCATTTTCCCACCTTTTGAATCGAGCCCATGGTTTTTAAACTTATGGAAACTGCTTCTCATGTCACATTTAATTGATCCGCGAGTTTTTGTTGCATTTGAGCGTCAACCTCATCCAACAAAGCTTGCAATTCGCTGTCTGCAAACTTTTTCGGTTTTCTTCCACGTTCTTCGTTTCTCACGTCAAAATCGTCACTTTTAAATTTTGTAAACCACGCATACCACTGTGACTTACCAAGAGCATGATCACGGTAAGTTTCGACAAGCATGCGATGCGATTCTGCAGCAGTTTTCTTCAAATGGTAACAAAAAATCAATGCTGTCCGCACATCGTAGTTTGTAGGTACAAATTGCGCCATGTTCAAGGCTATTAAACACTACACTATGACAGAAATTTGTCTGGTTGTGAGTTGCAAATCGTTATCAGCAATCAAAACAAGCAAGTGGCGCCAAGGACGCAGTTTTACGGCAACCACAGTGACAGCTAACGCCGTCTATGCACTAATTCCGGTTTCATATTTACACACCTGGTATAATTCAGTATTGAAACATCTATCATATAAGAGTGTGCTTCTTAAGGAACACCTGAAAACCCTTCAAAGGGCTTCCAGATTGACCAGACATGATGTAAAACTGATTCATGCTAATGTTCCTTTAGCAAATAGATTGGAGTAGGAATGTGTGACTAGCGTAGTTTCTGAGCTAAGTTTTTGTATGTTTGAAGGATTTTTGTATTAACTATCTAATTTATTGTATTATCTTTAATTAGAAGAATCAAGCCACCATACATATGTGCGTTCCTAGAAAGTTGTACACGTACTGGCAGTAAGGAACACAACTACGAGGATGGACTACAAAATTATATTCTGCTAGTGATCTTGGTGCGACAATGAGTTTCATAGCTGGTTATATACCTCCAATTAAAAAAAAACACACAAAACAAAATATATCTCCAGATATAGAATATGCTTAGGCAAAATTTCTATTAACCAAAACACATTTTAGGATTATTTCTAAATGAATGTTTATAATAGATTAGAACCCCATATTTGTATTTCGTTCTTGAGATTAAAAGTAATCAATCTGCAGTACTAGTAAGTCACCTAAAAACGGAATGTTGTGGCAAGGTTTTAGTAGGCAATTCCCAACCTAAACGGCTTGAGCTAGAAAAACGAAATTTGGTATGAAGGTACACCATCACTAGTATCTTAACCGAATATTACAAAAAAAATAAAAGTCGCCATATTGGATCTAAAATGGCCGCAAGACATATTCTTGTATAGGATACACAGACTAAACCGCTGGAGCTACGAACACCAGATTTGGTATGACGGTACATCATCACTAGTAGGTTAAGCAAATATTACAAAATATTACCAAATATGCCACATTGGATCCCAACCAGACCCCAACAGATGGCAGACCCCAACAATTCACTTTCAACACCGTTAAGCTAGAAAACTGAACTTTGGCATACAGTTGTGTTATCAAGAGTAGATTAAGAAGATAACACATTTTGAAAAAGTCACCATCTTGGATCCACAAAATGGCCGCTAAACCCATTGTTTATAGAATACAAAGCCTAAACGGATGGAGATAGAAAAACGAAATTTGGTATAAGTAGGTTACGAAAATATTACAAAATATCTCCAAAGACGCCATCTTGGATCCAAACTGGCTGACCCCCAAAAATTAATTTTCAGCACCGTTTCAGCTAGATATACGAAATTTGGCATAAAGGTGTACTATCAAGAGTAGTTCAGGAAAATATTACATTTTGAAAGCGTCGCCATCTTGGATCTGAAATAGCCGCTAAAAACATTTTCAACGCTGTTTGAGCTAGATATATGAAATTAGGCATAAAAATGTATTATCAAGAGTAGTGGAGAAAACTATTACATTATTTTGAAAAAGTCACCATCTTGGATTCAAAGTGGCCGCCACAATATTTTAACACCGTTTGAGATAGGGACATGACATTTGGTATAAAGATGTATTATCAAGAGTAGTTTAGGAAAATATAACAACATTCTGAAGAAGTTGCGAACCATCTTGTATTTAAAATGGCCGCCAAAAATATTCTACACCGTTTGGGCTAGACGTACGGAATTTGGAATAAAGATGTATTATGAAGATTAGGAAAATATTATCACATTTTGAAAAGATCGCCATCTTGGATTCAAAATGGTCGCTAAATCATTTCCAACACCGTTTCAAGTAGAGATACGAAATTTTGCATAAAGATCTATTATCAAGAGTAGTTTAGAAAAATATTACATTTTAAAAAAGTCGTAATCTTATTTTCAAAATTGCAGCCCAAAAACATTTTCCTCGCTGTTCTACCTATGGTACTAATTTCTCCCATTCACCTTCAATCGAAAAGAACGTCTTTTTTCCGGTGACGGGCTAATTCGCTTGTTGTATAGCTAAATACTATGCAAATATGTTTATAGTTGCCTAAAGGCTGATTTACACATATAGGAAGACTGTATTTCGACCATGCGCTTACTGTGCTCCTAACGCGCTGTGTAATATTTTGTTATATTTTGGACTCTTCAGTGGCCCCGCTGTTCTTCGGAAAAGGCAACTGTCTGTACTTCGTAAATATGGATAGAGATCGGTTTTGTAATTACAAGATGTTTTACAGTTATCTTTTCCTTCATGTTCATTCTCTTTATACTAGCGATTGAAATACAAATCTTGGTAAGTTAAACAAGTTTGCTAATACCATGAGTACAAAGAGACTCAAACCTGCAATCTTTCGCTCATGAGCCGGCTATTCTACTGCCTCATCCACCCGGATGGATGGTAGAATGGAACTATTTAATTCCTAAGATTTTCGATGAAAAATCATTCTAAATTGGCACTGTTAGATACTTGTACCTTGTAATGACGATATTGTCCGTTGATAACAAACAACTGTATACAATATGCATATTAATGTTTGAATTTGAGGGTGCGTTCCATATGAAACAAGAAAAACATATTGAAGAACATTAAGTATTTAGTGGAAGCTACAGAGAGCTATAGACAGTGAACTGGTAGTGTTTTCGTCTACCACTCGATAGGTTCGTGGTTCAATTCCACGGCTCTCTGGATTTTTTTTCACATTGACTTGAAACTTATAAGGTTTCCAAAATGTACTCCATTGTCTGAGGAAGAATGCTGTAAGGGAAGAGAAAGATGAGATGCGAAGGGATAAAGGTGAAGTATGGAAGCTTTATGGGAACTTTGAATTAGAACGAACTGTTTATACATTACACCTATTTATTTATTTCGTTATTTTTCTACGTACAGTTTAAAGGCATTTTTATGAAGCAAATTTTTCTTCATATTTAATTTCTTTCTTCTCTCCTTCTCTCTCTCTCTCTCTCTCTCTCCCTGTGTGTGTGTGTGTGTGTGTGTGTGCATGTGTTTCATTTATTTCCTTCATACATTGTTTTTCTATTCGTGTGTTTGATTGAATAAGTTTTAGAAATATATGTCATAGAATGTAGATGAAGTTACTGCTCCTGGGTTGAAGTAACTGGTCTCCCACCAGATAGGAAATATCGACCAGATATGGGGGATCCGGAAATATTCCGAGGCGGACCAAAACCAGTACTGTTGCCTTGCAGTTAGTAAAGGGATGTACAAAGGCTAAGGAAAGATAACCCCGAACAAAAATATCATGGTGAAGAGACGCAGCTTCAACATTACCTCCCTGAGGCTGAAGATGAATGTTATTGTCAAGGCTCAGTGATGGATAGAGGGCGACAGCCTTTTCTACGAGGTCGTACAGCTGACAACTCTACACCGCTAAAACATATCAAGAAATAGGAAATGATGGTTCATGGACTCTCCTGGGATAAAATATTACGGATTTAAACTAGTCTCTCATTCGCATCGCGGGCTGGGACTGCTTCAGGGGGTTCCAAGAACAGAATTAAGAAAGACATTAGAATAGGAACGTGGAATGTACGAACGTATACCAAATGGGCGCTCTTCAGGTTATGGTACGCGAGACGGAGAAGTACGAGCTAGACATATTAGCGATACAAGAAGTTCGGTGGGAGAGTCTAGATACCATCCGACAGGGTAAGTACACTTTCTACTATAGGGGAACACAGTCTCACGATTTCGGAACAAAACTCCTCATTAAGAACAGTATCCTTCCGGCGGTTCAGGATATAGAGTTCGTCAACGATAGACTATCGTGCGTTACGATACGTTTTCGATGGGGCAACACGGTTTTAATAAATATCTATGCTCCGGCGGAGGTGACTAATGATAACGACAAAGATAAATTCTACGATGAGCTAGAATGGCTGTTTGACCGATTACCAAATATAATTCGAAAATTGTGTTTGGTGATTTCAATAAAAAGGTTGGGAGGGAAGAAAAATATAGACCTACTATAGGCAAATACAGCCTGCAAGAAATGACCAACAACAATGGAGAAAGATCTACTGGTAAAGAGCACGTACGTTGAACACAAGACATACACAAAATCATACGGGTATCCCCGGACGGCAAAACTCTCAATCAGATCAATCACGTATTAGTAGATAGACGAAGAAACACCATTATAATGGACGTTAGGTCGTACAGAGGAGCTGAAGGTGACACCGACCATCAACTAGTGATCACAAACGTAAGGGAAAAGTTATGCATCGCGAACAGAGAAAACAAGGGATCAAAATAACTTAAATTCGAAGTTAAACGATTAAATAATCCAAGCATAAAAGCAGATTACCAACTCGAACTTTAAAATAGGTTCGAAATCTTAGACGACTCGAGTAATAATAATGATAATATTAATAATGAAATTAATGTAAGTAAGATGTGGGAAGCAACTCGTGAAACAGTTAAGAGTGCAGCGAAGAAATGTGTAGGTTAGAAGAAACAGCAGAAAAACAAACCTTGGTTTGCTGAAGAAAGTCTCAACCTTCATGAGGAACAAAAAGAAGCAAGGCAACGATGGCTAAGTAATAAAAGCGAAGCAATACCAACCACTACAGTAACGCGAAACGCAACGCCACATGCCAGTTCAGAAACAAAAAGCGACAACATCAGACGCAGAAGATTCAGAAGATAGAGGAATCCGGGAAGACAAATAACATACGAAATCTGTACAAAGGGGTAAACTCGTTAAGAAAAAGGTTACCAGCCGAGGTTAGGAATGATCAGAAATGAACTTGGAGATCTTCAGGCGAATCCGGCTAAAATTATCGATGTGTGGAAACTTATTTCGACAAACTTCTTAATGTACGAGTTTATTCCCCGTACACAACGGGGAATAAACAGATGAATTTGAAATCGATACCGCACAACCGTGGATACCCGAACCTAACGAGATCAAGATCGAAAGGTCGGTAAAGAAACTGAAATTTTCAAATCACCAGGAATAGACAATATTCCAGCCGAATTAGTTAAAGCGGGAGGAACGTCACTAATCAATAAACTACATAAATTAGTAGGTGCTATATGGTGAAAGGATGAGCTTCCAAAGGAATGGAAAAGCTCAATAATAGTTCCGATTTACAAAAGAAAAAATTAACAAAGGATTTTTTAAAGAAACGTGCTTTTTGAAAAATGAAATAAAAAGTAAAAAAATAATAAATAGAAATAATCTTATGAATCGGAAAATAAAAGCGTGGGTGCTCTTAGAAATTATGATTTCATGAAATTGCAAAAATCCTTTTTTAATTATTTTTATGTATTATAGATGAATAATAAACCTCCTGTGAGATAGGCAACCCAAATTTAACAAAATAATTACGGTGTTGCGTACATATAAGGATAATTCAAATTATTTTAATTAATTGCTTGCTTCCGATGATAATACAATATTCAATCATTAGATATACGAAAAATAATCCACTTAACAGTAATTAAGTTTACAAAATGTCAAAGAAATCGGATGATGAGAAGTAAGTTAAAAATCATTTACAAGATTTGTACCAGAGATGATTACAGAGCAAGTTAATATAAAGGGTGTAATAATAATAATGATAAATCGGACTGTAATAATTACCGTGGAATCGCGTTACTTCCAACCTGTTACAAAGTATTAAGTAATACTCTGTTAACATGATAAAGTGTATACGTAGATGAAATTGGAGATCACCAATGTGAATTTAGAAGAAATTGGACCAGATTTTCGACTTTGGACAAATTTTGGAGAAGAAATGGGAATGCAATGGGACAGTTCACCAGCTATTCATTGGTTTTAAGAAAGCATATGATTCTGTCAAAAAGGAAAAGTTATACAGTATCCTTATACGATTTGGAATTCAGAAAAAAAACTGGTTCAACTAGTGGAGATGTGTCTCAGCCAAGGGCGCCGATCCCGGGGGGGGGGGCTTTGGGGGCCCTGGTCCCCCCAAAGTTGAAGTGGGCAACCCTAATGGGGGGTTACATCACGTATAATACCCCTCTCCTGGCTAAAGGAGTTAATTCGTGCATTGCTTGTGTTGTTGCTGGAGTTTCGTGCATAAAATCGATAAAGACCATTTAGTAAAAAAAAAAGAAAAGGAAAAGAAAAAAATAAATAAAACATGAAAATGTATTTTCTGTCGTTTAACGCTCGGAACGCCAAAATTGGGTCATAAATGACCCATA
This sequence comes from Lepisma saccharinum, assembly GCA_022664845.1. Classification (NCBI taxonomy): domain Eukaryota; kingdom Metazoa; phylum Arthropoda; class Insecta; order Zygentoma; family Lepismatidae; genus Lepisma; species Lepisma saccharinum. Next base: position 134,024 of record JAGDQP010000141.1, read on the forward strand.
CAACCAAAATATTATTTTTGGCCATTAGTCATTAAATGGAAGAGTGAAATTCTGTGTATTCTTCACGTACGTGTCCAAAAATCTTATGGTAGAAAATCACGTTAAACCCATGTATTTATTGTGTAATAATTTAAGGAAATCAAGCAGGAGTCAAACTTGACGCAATCTTGGCGTTTTGTGTAACTATTTTTAAATGTCATTTTATATTAAAATAACAAGTTGTTGTCGGTTCTAATGATCACATGTATATTTCCAAACGACCTACACTTTATAATTTTTCAATCAAGGAACGTGGACGATGCTGCTTGTGTAGTGGTAAAGACAAGTACTCCGCATACTGTCAGCAAAATAATCGCTTCATTTGCAAGAATCAGAATACAACAGATACATTGTGCTTTACATGTGAGAATGAGAGAGTAAGGTAGTTTCATTCTGGTAATTTTATATGTAGTACTTTATATGTGTAACAGACTCATGGTACCTTCATTTTTGTGCAGCCATGAAAAAGGTTACAAGGTTATGGTTAATATGATGTATTAATGTCTCTGTATTTTTCATTATTTTGTAGTATCTGCTTGAAAAAATAAAATACAATAAATAAATACAATGCAATGCAATAAATACAATGCAATGAATACACCCATACTCTAAAATACCTTGATTTTGAACAAGTACTTTATTTGATACGAGAAATATACATGGGTCGAAAATGACTCATCTTGACGCTCCGTGAGATGAAATTATCTTGGCCTTTCGAGGTTTCAGGATCATTCATCGTGATTTTGTCATATACAAACATAAAATTAAAAAAAGAAACAAGAAAAAAATATACAAGAAAAGTAAGCGACAAGAAGAACTCACACAAAAGTAGGAGTAGACTTGCACTAAGAAATATATCTGTCAAACTTATGTTTGGATGCAATTATTGTCTACCGTTAATACCGTAATTTTGAGTTTCTAATACAATATATTATATAAATAGGGAAACTATATGCAGTGGGTAAAAAAAGCATTTGCACAAGTTCAACAAAAAGGAAAAAAAAACAGACTGTATCACACGTAAAACACAGACCATTTCGAATTCTCTTGCTCTTTTATGATGACTTGGATGCCTTAGATAGAATACTATAGGACTAACTACCGCTCAATACACCTGTAAGGTAACAGGCAACGAGAGAGTGAGGACTACGTAAACTCATCGCAAAAAAGTATTTGGACAACCCCATACTACTCTCGAAATTAATGTTCTAGGTATCCTTTTGTGTGCAAGAGCAGTCTAGTGGGTCTACGTAGTGTATTGAAGCAATCGACACCGCGTCAGGGAAGCCAATTTTGTTTGCAAGCCATGCTTTACCGTTGGATACATTATAAAGAAACATAAAACAGAGCAATTATTGCGGAATAGAATCCATTCTGGCCAACCAAGATAACTAGATGCTCGGAATTAAACCTACATTCTTTATTCTGCGAATAGAACTCAAAGAATTAGTGCTAAAGATTTGGCTACTTCACTCGCCTATGATATGCAAGTTAATGTTACGCCACAAACAATAAAAAGATCATTGAAAAAATTGGGATTTAGAAGATGTGTATCCAGGGTATGAATACTGGCCACTCCGTTAGTAATTACACAATACCAAATCATAAGAGACTCTCCAACATTTTTAGCAATTAAACCAACGTTCTGCTTTCTGAAAGCTTCATTCTTCTTACGCCACACGTCCTGATATCCATCACTTCAATACAAGTTTATCTTCGTCAAAAAAAAAAACTTTTTTCCAAAATTTCAGGCACTCATATTTATAATTTTGGGGGAATTTAGAACTTCTTCTTTCTGCTTTTCTCTGATATGTGTGTTTTGTTTCTGGCTACACATCTTCTGCATCCCAATTTTTATGTTCACATCTACACATCTGTAACATTAACTTACATATCCTAGGCAAGTGAAGTAGCCAAATCTTTATCACTAATTCTTTGAGTTTTGTTCACAGAATGAAGAATGTAGGTTTCATTCCTTGCAGTTAGATTCGTTAGTTGACCAGAACGAATCCCCAATAATTATTCTGTTTGTTTATGATGTATTCAACGTTAGAGCATGGCTTTCCAAAAAGCTTGTATATGTCTCAGTACCTTTTACCTTCCGCACGTAATTTGAAATTAAAGTGAGCAGTTCCAATGTTGTTCAACTCACTTTGTTCCCCATGCTGCTTCTTTATGCCTGACACGGTATGGATTGCTTCAATACACCACGCAGAGTGCTTTTGTATAGAATAGTGTACCTAAAACATTTCTTTCGAGAGTAGAATGGGGTTGTCCAAATACATTTTTGTGATGAATTTTCGTAGTTGTCACTCTTCCGTTGCCTGTTACTTTACAGGTGTATCGAGTAGTAATTATTTCTATAGCATTGTATCTAACTTATCCAAATTATCATAAAAGGGCAAGAGATTTCGAAATGGGTCACGTTGTGCGTGTGATAAGTCTGTTTTTCCTCTTTGTTGAATTTATCAAAAAAAATTCTCACTGTGGGTGAGACAAAAGCTTCTTGAACATGCCTATCGAGATAGAGAACCGAAAATTAAAAGAAGAAAAACAATATTTGTCCAATAAAGCGGTAGCGCTGTGGAAGGGTGAGCCGGACAGACAGAGAACCACATTTGGAAAAGCTCGACGGCATAGACTAACATCAGTTTCTGTTATTTCCTAAGTTTATTTTCTAGTAACAGCAGAAACTTTGTTCTTATTAGTTAGAACATAATATGTTTTAGTGATTTTTTTAACGTTATACATAGATAGTTAAATTCTGTAATAGTTGGGCCTGGGGAAGCCTTCATAATGACTACATGTATACTATAATATGTTTGTTTTTTTATGAATATACACTATTATGCATAATCTGAATTTGATTTGTATCATATGTGCCTTCTTAGACCTTTATCTGTCAACAAAAAATATCTGAATGGGCCCTCCCAAAGTTACACAGAAATCGGCGCCCTTGGTCTCAGCTACTCTATAAGCAGAGTATGGGTGGGTAATAATATGTCAGATAGTTTCAAGACTCGCAACGGATTGAAACAAGGCGATGCCTTATTACAATTACTGTTTAACTTTGCGTTAGAATATACGATTTTAAAAATTAAAGGGGACAAAAAGGGACTACCATTTAATGGTTTGAATCAACTGTTCGTATACGCGATGGATTTAATAGGGGACGATATAAATGCACTACAAAGCAACACCGATGTCTTAAAAGAAGCGTGCGATGAGATATGTCTACAGGTAAACATACATTTTTGTAGTTACCTGGTAAAACAAAATACATGATAACAAGCCGAAACACAGGGAATGAAGGAAATAAAAACATAAGAATTAGGAACGAGGTCGAAGACAAAGTAAACAAATTTAAATATTTGGGAGCATACGTAACAAGCAAGAATGAGGTCACGGAAGAAATAAATAGTCGCTTAGTATCAGGCAATGCATATTTATATTCAGTTCAAAGACTTTTAAGATTGCGATTAATATCAAGGAAATTGAAATTGAAAATGTAAAGAACGGTTATTCTGTCGGTAATACTTTACGGTTGCGAAAGTTGGAGTACGACCCTACGAAATGAACATAAATTACGTGTGTTTGAAAATAAGGTTTGAGAAAGATATACGGGCCGAAATGGGACGAGATCACTGGAGAATGGAGAAGACTGCATAATGAAGAACTCCACGGACTGTACGATTCACCAGAAGTTGTATAAAAAATGAAATCCCGACGATTAAGGTGGGTAGGCCATGTAACTCGGATGGGGGAAAACGAATATTATGTTCTATCCTGGTTGGAAGGACGGATGGAAGGAGACCATTGGGAAGACCGAGACGTCGTTGGGAGGACAATATTAGAAGAAATCTTCGAGAAGTAGGTGTTAGTGATGAAAACTGGCTTGATATTGCCCAGGATAGAATTCAATGGCGAACGTTTGCTACTTCGGCGATGAACTTGCTAGTTCCATACGCCATAGAGTTAGTTAGTTAGAATGTAGGTGAACGTATATGACTATTTCTCTTAAGGGTTGCCGGTTCATATATTTTACAACCTAAAGCAAACGAAATTTATACCTGTTTTTTTTTCTAAAATGTACGAATTAATCACAATAATAACACTTATAATGTTTTCATTCAACAACGCAATTTATGTAAATTTCTCCTTCGTAGAGATTATGATAATTATATTGAATCTGTTTCATTACAAGCTGTAACCAATCCTAAACGCTTCTGGTCTCTTATAAACTGCAGGCGACAAAAACTCACGTCCACCATCTCTAGTTTCATACAGTGAACGTACTGCTTCATTCATCGAAAGGGCTGATTTATTTAATGACTGCTTCTATGACAATTTTAATGCTTGTTCAGATCATCCATTTTTTCCTGATGTGAAGTCTAAAACTCCCCATTGCCTGTCAGATATAAACACAATCGCTACGGAAGCGTATTACCTTTTAACATCTCTAAAATCTTCAAGGGCCTCTGGACCTGACAAAAGAAATTTCATATTTCTGATTAAACTAGCCCACCATTATCTGCACCTCTCACCATTCTTTTCAATGGGTGCTATTCGGAGGGTTATTTACCAAACTCCTGGAAACAAGTAAACATTACTCCGGTTTACAAAAAAAGGTGAAAAGTCCTGTGTTCATTCATATATACCTATTTCCCTTCTTTCTTCACTCGGTTTAATTTGTGAAAAAATCATCACAGGTAGGATTCAAAATCATGTCCTCCCATTTCTTTCTCCCGAATGGATCTTGTAAGACCAACTTAGCTTCCTACTGTCTCACGCCACGGATGCCCTAGCAAATAGACAAGAACTTGACGTCATATACCTAGACTTCTCCAAAGCATTTGAAACTGTCAATCACAAACTTTTTACACACATGCTTGCTTCCAGGTTTAGTATACACGGACCCCTCCTTTAGCTTCTAACATGATATTTGACTGCCAGAGAACAACGTGTCGTCTTCCCTGGTAGCACATCCAAGTGGCTCCCCATGCTTTCATGTGTCCCTCAAAAAAGGTCCTTAGGGAAAGTTTTAGTTTTCCTCTTCATTGATGACTTATGTGAACAGATAGATAATTCCTGCTCTGTACTTCTTTACGTTGATGACTGCAATATTTTTAAGACAATAAAATCTACAGAAGATACTTTCTTCCTTCAAGCCGCTATAAATTATGTTAAAATGTGGGGCAATAATTGGTTACTGAAAGCCAATCCTTGCAAAACTGCTGCAATGCGTTTCTCACTCAAAACCCCTAAATACAAAATGTACGTACACATTAGAATCATCTAATATACCATGGGCAGACCATTACAAAGATCTTGCTATCATATTTGATGAAAAACTTAATTTTACTCCTCACATTGAATTCGTAACTTCTAAAGCACTCAAACGTCTTGGTCTTCTCTATAGGTTTACCGATATTAAAGATTTCAGTGCTCTTCGGTCGTATTTTTTCACTTGTGTACTTCCTACTATTGAATACTGTTCATCCATCTGGTCTATGGCTTGTGAAACCAACTTATCTAAATTGCATAAAGTCCAAAATTTATTTATTCGCATTGTACAACACTGGGTACCCAACCTGCAACACAAATCTAACTTAGATATTTTGAACTCTCTTAACTTAGAAAACATAGACAAACCAAGAAAACTAAATGACTTAAAATTTATTTATAAAATAATGCAGGGCACACTGAGGACCAACAACTTTCTTCCACTTTTTAGCCTAAGAGTACCCAGACAAAATTCTCGTTCACAACATCATTTCTACCTCTCAAAACCGAGATTGTGTTTGGTCCAGCGGTCTCTTGTATACAGATTATCACATTTTTACAATACTCTTCCTTTGCCACCAGGTTTCTGCCTCAGTAAAAGTAAATTTCGAAAAATGAATCTATGTTAAAACAAACTGATCTTATTTCCTAGTGTATAATTCTTTGTTGTTATTATTATTTTTATTGTTATATCACCTTGTTACTAGAACAGTGTAAAATGGAGTTTGGTGTATCCGTGCTAACTTCTAATAAATAAATTTACCCAGATGATGTTAAACAAGCCTTCTCTGAATCTTACGCTGATTGGGGCAAGAAATCAGAATCATGGGTAAAATCCTTGTTCATTTTCAAGTGGCCTACCTTAAAGGCGCAAAGTCTATCATAAGTCCGTGGTGAGAAAGCAATGAATTTGTCATTTTCGTACCCCCAGCAAACAATGATCGTGACTGTACAAGTATAATTACATAGTTTAAAATAAAATATATATGACTGCCCCATACTAATAAAGAACTTGCGCCATCAAGATGGATTATAATAGATTGGAATCGCCTATAGCTCTGAACGCTGGCAATTACCGAACAGATGACGATATTGACATAAATCACGTTCCAATTGAACTCTAGTGCCAGAGTCATTAGACAACGAACACTTCATTCGCTGCGGCTTCATAATCGCATCCATACATCTATCACTACTGGCACTTCGGCACTAGGCTTCTCACTTAGGTCAAAGAACTTCGGGATTTGACCGCGGAACTGTCGTTGTACCAGGTAGTCAAATGAGTTCCATTTTTAATCTTTTGAAGCACAGGACAATGTGTAGGCACACACACGAGGCATAAACGTTGTTCGCAAGACTTTAATGCAGAAAAAGGCGATAGTAAATCTATCTATATTTATATTGCTAAACTGTATTGTTAAAATTTATAGTAATTGTAACCATAATTGGCTACAATAACGATACCCTTGTGATAAGTTGCCTATATCTGGTATTGTTGCATAGTTGTGATTCCTTAACAATTATTGCTAAATTTTACATTGGTGGGAAAATCATATGTATGGCTGATTGAACAATACTCCTTCATGACCTACAACTTTCGGCAATATATTTATTGTTGTTCGAATAATACTCTATGGTTGTTGGATGCGCATGCTCAGGGAATTGAAGAAGTATAGTCACTAGAACTATATTGTTACGTGGGACCCTGTGTGCTTACCTAGTTGGAAGTCATCGTTGTTCGACTCGAGAGAAATTGTAAGATTGTGTGAGGAGTAGTTAATAATGACGAGGAAAAGTCAATATCTTGGGGATTTATATCCTCGCTTGAAAATTTGAAAGGTGATTGTAAAATATAGCATATTATTTATGAATGGCCCACCAATTGAGGCATATGAGCACAATGTTTATATCACTTCTATAAGATTATCTTGGATCAGTTCATATGGTCACAACAACAATAAAACATCATACCAATAAAATAATATGGTTGGAGTAACCATAAAATCCTATTTGTCATAGTTGAAATTAGGATTGCAATACTATGGGATGCAAAGACAATACACATGGTTAGATGTTTTGTCATAATTACAATATACTACTGTGGACAATATTTTATGGCAAAATTTCTGTTTCAAGTTAAATTACTGAGATATTTTGTAGCATTATAGCTAATTTAACAACAATGCATACTTAAATTACAAATGGGAATTATATCTGATCATACAATATAGTTATTACAACTATATATATATTGTTAGAAATCGACCTAGTGTACCACACAGTATTGTTGTGGTAACTATACATGTACTTATAACGACGATACAATATTGTGAAGACAATGTGAACATGTACAGACTTGCAACTTCTTACAGAGAAAACAAGCATTTATACCAGAACATAGAGATTCTGCAAGTGGTGGCGCATAAATATTAATGCTCGTAAAACATCTCTGCTAATTGGAGAAACGTTTTTTTTGTAATCAATTACATTAATTTGCGGGAGAAGTTTGTGTTACAGGAGAAGTTTGTATGTACATTTAGCCAATCAAAATCTGAGCGCACTCTTTAGCAGCTCTTAAAGTGTAAGTCCAGAAATTCAGCTATATGGCAACCTCGCAACAACATAAGTGACCACTGCGCTGGTTTTAATCCAATGAGTGTATTAATGCAGTTTTAGAGTACTAATCTTTGTGAAGAAAATAATGTTTGTAAATCTAATCGTGATGTAGTGAAAAATATGTGAATAAAAGTAATTAGAAATATTCATTTGTTATTATTGGCCATATTATTAATTATAATACAGCGATGTTGCCACGTCCGTAATCATTAGCGATGAAGTCTTGCTTTTCCCACTTGAGACTTTAAATACTGTTTTTGAAACTTGAAACAAATTATACAACAGGGTTTTCATATGTATAGAATCTAACAAAATAGTAGCCAATAGAAGATTAGCTCATAAATGCACGAAACACTGTAACTGAAACAAAGTTTTATATAACCTTTACTTTGCTTTTATTTCAGTAAGAGTTGAGCTTGAAGCCTGTCTACCTGATGTCTTCGTGGTCGTGCGTGCTGCGTCGCGCTAAGTTTTTCTCCTTTTCGTCCATAAAGCTGGCGAGCGAGTTCGGATCCCAAAGCTTGCTCTGCTTTTCTTACAAAGCTCCGTCATCTATGTTCGTATTGCATGAACGTATTAGTTTGATTCCTGTCAAATGCAAAGAAATCTTTCAACGATTACCATTCCTTTAATAAGGGTTACCCATTTCAAGGTTTAGTCTAATAATTATATCAAAAGTTTTAATAGTCATATCAAAATGTTTAGAGGTGCACGAGCAGATTAATCGAGGTCACATTCGCTGACGTCAAAGTTGAGGTCAGTGACTCACTACCTGCTTTACTGTAATTTAATCACTTGTATGAATTCTTAAAATGCGGAAGGCTAACCAAATGAAAAGGGTCTGGCAATTTTAAACGCCAAATTAGAAACGGCTGGTTAAATCGAGATAGCTGAACCCAAATTTGAAGTCAGTTTCTTTGTACCTTTTTTCGTTTAGGCTCTAGCCTCCATCGCAGAAGGAGGAATCAAAATTAAGAGGTCGAATATTTTAAGGTAGCTAACAGAGTATTTCCCCTGTTCTCCTGTACCAGGTGGATAGGAGAAATAAACGGAGGTTTCTTGTTCTTGTTAGATACACATTGTTCTCACCTAAGTAATATCACTGGTTTCTCGATTTTGGTAAATTATACTACTTTAGAATTGCATTTCTTTAAGTAAACTTATATCAGGCTGCATTGCATGGACAAAGAAACAATTTCTGAGTAGCAGAATAATGATTCCAAAATACGAGCTGCATTCCTCCTACTTTCTAAGTTGGAGTTTTATAATTGAGGTTGGTGCATATTATTCCCCCAAATGAATCTAATCAGATGAATAAAATATTTTACGATTTTGAAAGAACATTATATTGACATACGTCAGGGTTTCTCAACGTGGGGGTCGCGACCCCCAGGGATCGTGAGTTGTGTGTAAGGGGGTTGCAAGAGAAGGTGAAAATATAAATTTAACTAGGGTTTGTAGGTTAGAACTAATAAATTTCGAAGACGATATTTTATTTTACTTATTGTTTTTATAATTAGGGTCTACTAAAATAATGTAATTTGTTGAATACGGTAGTTTTGAATAGTGTAATTAGCATGTTTATTATCAAATACAGCAGATCAACGGTCATGTTTTGAAATGTCATTTTTCTATGAGTCTCAAGATGAAAAAGGCTGAGAAATGCTTTTCTTACAGAGGAAAATATTTAATTTCGTAATTTAGGTTTTTGAAAGAGACCGCTCATTTTATCATTGGCTGAGTGTACTTCATTGGAAGAAAACATGATTATCTGTCCTGTTTCGCGAAATTTAAAAAGGTATAAGGGACAGTCAAATGAAAACCCATACATCCGGCATAAAACACTTTTCTCGCACAAGTTGGCAACACTGTTGTTACGTATCGATACTACCATCTATAGGGTAGGAGAAATGCATAGTGAAAACGCACAGGTCCACACAGTCGTTTCGTTATTGCTCTGGAGGTGAGCGTAGTGAAAAATGTGTTGGTCCAGCATTGGAAATGGAGGCATGCCATTTAACGTGGTGGGCCCGAGAGCATACGGCAAAGCCAAGAATGCAAAACCTCAATTTTCTCCACCAAAGGATTCCAAAGTTGTCCATACGAGTTCCTGTAAAGTCATGATGACCTTCTTCTTAGGCTGCAGGGACCCTCTGCTTGTCGAGTTTCTAGAGTGTGGAGCCACAATCAATGCGAAGCGCTATGCAGACACGTTGCAGAAACCGCGACACGCCATAAAGTCAAAACGCCTTGGAATGATGTCGGACAGAATCATCCTTTTGCATGATAACGCTCGTCCCCATACTGCCAATCTGGTGAGGGATAAGCTTCAGAGCTTTGGCTGGGAAACACTTCAACAGCCTCCGTACAACCCAGATATTTCCCCTTGTGACTTCCACATGTTTGGCAACTTGAAATAAAGACATTCATGGACGTCGGACGAGGAAGTGCAAGAGTGGGTGAAGTTGTGGATCCGTCAGCGACCTACCTCTTTCTACAAGACTGGAATTGATCATCTCGTCTCCCAGTGGAATAAATGTATTACACTTCTGGCAATTATTTTTGAATAAAACAAATTCCATTGTCACTTCGTAGCGGGAGTTCGGTTTTCATTTGACTACCACTCATATCACATAAAATATTTTCTTCAAGGCATGAATAGGTACACCGAGAAAGTATGCTACCACTTACCTTGTATTTTTAGCCTGTTGAAGTTCAGATGAACAATTATGGATAAACTACTTAGTACTGCTCTCCCCGTCCCTTGATCAATCCTATGTAGTACATGATTACATAAAACCTTGGACAATGTTACTTTTAGTATACCCCAAGCCGTTGTTTGGTTACTATTGGTTATAGTCTAGTGTAAGTTATTTCATGCGATTTTCTTTAAGTGTTTACACGGGACATACTGCGTTTAACCTAAGGCAGCATATTAAGCACATTTCATCACGCATCAGAAATCGAGAGAATCAATCCACTGGCATATTTCTTGTCAGATAGTACGATACCCTAAGCAAACTCCGTGCTCAGCACTTTCATCCATTTTTACGTTGATCCAGAGTACCTACTTGAATCTCTTTCATGCCAATCGCTCGCTCGGGGAGTTTCAACGGACTTTCATCATATAGAAATCCCAGGAAAGCTAAAAGCTTGAACGGTGGATAGAGTATAATTAATAGGGTGGGTCAATTTTTTTCAGATATTGGGGTTCGAGTTGTCATCAAAAGTTGTACATTGGTACCAAATAAAGTCATGCCAAATATGGCCGTCCTAAAACAATATTTAACCGGGTCCATGGACCCCTAAAGGGCTTTTTTTTTTAAAAAAAAGAAGTAAAAATATTATGACAGTTTCCACATTTTGGGGTTCGAGTAGTTATGAAAAGTGTGCGTTGGTACGAAATTTAGCCATGTCAGATGTGGCTCTTCTTGGCCGTCAAGCGGTTTTTGCCGTTTTCAAACTAAAATTTTTGCGGGGAGAGGGACCCGGCTAGATATATTTTGATCTGCCTGTGCTTCGATCAGCAAACATAACAAACAACATCCTACAACTTTTGTACACTACTCAAACCCAAATTTCTAAAAAAAAAAAAAAAGACATCTTCGCCCTTTTCAAAATTATCATTTTCTCGCGCCCCCGGGTAAATAGGTTTTGATCCGGCGCCCCAAACATAACATTCTATAACTTTTGTACGTTACTCAAACACAACTTTTTAATATTTTTTCAGGGGCCCCAAAAGGAGATTTTTTTTAAAAAATTGAGTTTAAGTAACGTGCAAAAGTTGTAGAATGTTAACGTTATGTTTGTTCGCCAGACCACAGCCGGATCAAGAAATATCTAGCTGGGCCTGTCAGCTCGCGAAAATTTTAGTTTGAAAACAGCCAAAAACGCTTGACGCCCAAGAAGGGCCACATTTGACATAGCTAAATTTCGTAGCAATTCACAACTTTTCATGAATACTAGATAGAACCACAAAATGTGGAAACTGGTATCATATTTTATTCCTTGTTTTGCAAACAACAATTGTGTCCCTTAGGGATCCAGGCCAGTTAAACATAGATTTAGGACGACCATATTTGGCATGGTTTTATTTGGTACCAATTCACAACTTTTGATGACAACTCGAACTCCAATATCTGAAAAAAAATCGGCCCACCCTAATAACCAGCCTTCTGTTGTAACATACACACTCTTTTCTCCTTCATTGCAATTAACGAGAATAACGTCTAGAGCACATTGTTACTAGAAATAAGGATCAGAGCTTAAAGGGTAATTCAAAGCATTCCAATCATTGTTTTTACATAGTTCATCACCTATAAAGATACAGCCTTATAACGATAGTTGGATATCAAACTTTGTACCAGAATATTTATTATCTCTCCTTCTAGATAGCACATGTTCTTTGATATTCAAACCTAAAAAACTGTTCCACAGTGTTCCAGAAAATTGTAGTTTCCTTGAGGTTGACATAAAAATATTTGAATTAACTATCGATAGATACACTGAAATCGCTGGATATAGTTATCATTATCAGGACTTCTCATTCTACTGTTATGTTTTTAAATCACAGTAAAATTAACCATTGAACTTAAACACAGTGTGACAAGAATGCTACGAAAAAATGTATGTCTCATAATATATATTTTTGGTTTGAAAATGATGAGTGGGATAAAAATGTTTCTTTAATCATGTTTAATTATTAACGATGAATATTTTATGTAATTATTATTTTACTTAATGCATTTCTTATGAGAGTGAATAAGATTTCTATTTCGCTTGATTTTAACGCTAAATCGTGGAAGCGACGCGCGGAAGTTTCCCGACACTCTAAGACTATAGACGCCAAGTGTACTCTCGAACCCCTCGTATTGCGTTTGATTTTAATACACATTACCTTATTTGGAGATTGCTTTTCCATTGTGTATGCTATCCTGTAACTATTTTTTGTATGGTATAGGTTTCCGTAAGGTTGATTTTAGTATGTTAATTTATGCATGTATGAGCCTTACCCGCATTACGTGACTTTTGTCAGACTGTATGTGCAACGTATTATGGGAAAGAGGTCGCTTTTAACATAGTGATTTGCCCGAGTGCAGAACAAAACCTCAGTGACATCCGTACAGAGAATTTCGTGATCGTCGTCTTCAGAAATTGTGGGAAGAAGCGTAAATTAGTTCGTGATCTTACGTCCGCACTATGTGGGAACATTACCGTTCTTATACTGTCATGAAGTTGTTTAATGTGACAGGAAAGTGACGTCCTTTTGTATTTTGGACCAATGTGTAGTGACGTCGAACTTCCTTGAAAACAACGCTGTTCACGAAGTTGGAACTTTCTAAGAGCATTTACACGAATTTAGTGCAAACCGCATACTTCCTTATCCCAGTTCAGTGGATCGTTAGACAATTTGTTAATGGAATAATTGTGGAGTAATTTGTAGTGTTTCGCAGCCCACACGGCCAAACGAACAATATTTGAAAGTGGAGTATTTTGTCTTTCGCTACTTAGACTGCACTCGCGAGGTGTCAAGCAATCGTTACGCGCGGATAGATATGTACCATCGTTGCCGCAACAGAAGTTCTCGTTGAGGGAAAGCGTCACAAAACTTTGACGAAAGTGTACATTTTCTTTCCTAATTCTATTGAAAGCATATAAACATTTTGTTCATAACGAGTTGTTGCTATCAACTCCCATAGTGACGTTATAAATGTGGAACCTTCTCAATCTTAAAGTGTCGCTATTAAACTTTCCAGAACTAAGACGTAACTATCATGGTCAGACCAGCACAGTCTGCGTCAACGGGACATCTGTGGATCACTCACCGGTGCCCAGGTCTCGCTTTGAAGGTGTCGAAGTGACTTTCAATTCCCGTGCGCGATCAGCTGATAACTTAGTGCTACGTTATTCCTATCCTCGTAGTCGGGAAACTGAAGTGTTGTTTAACCTGAATTGAAGAAACATTACTTGTAACAAGAATATCATTATTGGACATTTATTTTCTCTTTACTTCAACGCATACTGAGTTCGTCAAGTTTTTTTTTTTCAAAACATTATTTTCTTTTCTTGTTCTACAAGATGAAAGGAACATAACTTGTGTGTTTCCAGTTGAGAGGAACATTTACTGGAATGTTCATCGTTACCATTTAGTTCATTATTTGGTGTTCTTTTATTATTTTTGATTTCATAGAGGAAGAAAATAACAAAATAACCGGTGTGGAAGTGTGAACCAGACACACTCTAGCCTAGTATCCTTTGACGTTTAACAGGGAAGATGTGTATAACTCTAATGGCAAGGTGAAGTAAACGAATTTTGCCATTGACCGTTTTTTTTTGTTATTGTTGTTTATTTCGGAAGAAGAAGAGTACGTTTCATCAATGAACGTCCACCGTGGGATAGCACATCCAGGATGTTTCTTCTGTATTCTGAAATCTTCTCCCTCCTTCTCCCCCTGAATTCAAGTGTTGCTGAAGGAAAGATGCTATTGTGGTGAAAATAGTGTGGAACACGTGAGTATTGATAGATATAGGTAGCTACCATAAGTGTTTTCCTACACAAGCGCTTGTGAAAAAAAAGGAACGAAACAAAATAAAAGCTGTACCAAATGAAAAGCAACTAAACTTTTTTTTTATATGTGAATATTGAATGTTCCTGTTATTGTGTTGCAAGCTCGTTCATTAAATAATATTTTTCATGCCCGTATATTCAAATAGTTTAATATGAAATTTAATTAGTCAACCTGTATGCTGTTATTTGGTTGTTGATCACGCATCAACGGTACAAATCTCACATGTTGTGTGATTTTCCTTCTTCCATCCTGACAAAAGGTGTTTTCTTTCCACATATTGCACATTACATTTCCTAGCAATAGGCTGCAATGCATATTTCAATTAGTGATGCCACTGTACATTATCAAAATTAGAAGCGAAACCAAAGGCCTTGAATGATGCAGGTAAGAGTGCATGGAATTACTTTGTGTTGTATAAATTTTAAGTCGTGTAAAGCAAACTGGGCAAAGTAAGAACCATTTGCTCCTATCTCAAAAGTAATTCAAAATCGAAACTGTTGTAGTTGTGCGTTTGGCACAGCGGATGCATGTATTATATTTTTGTTTCTGTGTTGGATTACATCTTCAGGTCGTGACAATATTTGGAAACGGTCGTGTTTTATGCGTTTGTAAAGCAATTGTTATACATAGTGACAATTTCAGCGAGCACAAGGTCACAAATGTGAAGTGCATTGCTGATGTCAATGCATAGTACACGTAATAATCGTTTACTACAGACAATTAAACTAGGTCAATATTACTTCTTCTAAAAAATTGAAATAAAAATTTGTACTCCTGGTGTTTCTTCTATATTACTTCTCTATCTATCTACTATTGGCATGTATAATTCTGACCTATTTTAGCGGTAATAGAGCATGTTGGTTACTTATGTTTCCTTTACATTGGCATGGGAGCAAAATCAAAAAGAATGTAATTTAGAATATTCACTTTAATTTATATAAATCAATAGCATCACATACCTGACAGCAATGTTTTGTGTAGAGTACTGTAGTGCGTAGCTTAGTAAAGTGTAGTGCACAATTAGTGACTGCAGCGAAAAGATGGAGTGAAGCAAGTCAAACAGGGAGATTGGATGCAAAGTACGAAGGATGATAACATTCTAAATCATGAAAGAACCTTCAAGAGTATCTATTTTACTAGAGTTGAAGGTACAATACCCTCAGCACCTATCCAAATAACGGAGTCAGCATATATCCAGCGGTAAAGGATTACTAAGGATGGTAACGTCACAGAGGAAAACGTGTATGTAAATATAAATTGCAAATATGATTGAATTCCAATATTTTCGATCTGGACTATGAAGAAAATAAGTGAAAGCAATGGATTTAATCTGTCAATCTAATCAGCAGGGGAATTTTGCGTTTATGTACATCTGCAATTATGAAATAGATTTCAGATTCATCAACAAACGTTTTACTGAAATTTAGTTTATAGTACCTAAAGTACCCGCCCGTTGGAGCGGGGTGAATACAATAAGTTGGCAACATCATCTCCACCACCTCAATTACTACTAAAACTACCACTACTACTATTAGGCTTACTATTACCAATGCAACTAACTAATAGTACTGTCAAATACCATTACAATGCTTTAAAACATTAAATCTGAATATATTTATTTACTACAATCCAAATTTAAATTAAACTATTTATTTATTTCTGATTGTTGCTTTAAATTAAAAATGGAAACAATGTACTTATAGCATTGTAATAGACAATGAAATTAGTGTTTTTATTAATAAGCTCGCGACACAATCACTTCCGGTTAATAAAACTATGATACCTTTGGAGACGCGTCCAGTATCTGTTCATGTGCGTAAAATCATTGCAATCTGTTAAGCCGTTTCGGCGTGATAACACATACTTTCAGTCATTCTTATATAGAAAGATTAGAGCAGCTATCTGTAGTGTAGGGCTGATGTCGCATGGACGTCTAAAGTACAAGTATTTGAATTAGGAATTTTGTAATTACTTCCAAAGGACAAGAAAATATTAGGAGTGAATTTAAGGATATGAATGTACGGCAGCCATTTTTACTCCTAAAAATTTGAAAAGGTTCACATTATTTACATCAATGCTTTTCTTTTTACTGAAACATCATAACCGCTTGATATTAGTTTTCAGCTAGAAAAATTGTAACGTTGTTGATGTTTTTAATGCACTGAAAGAACAGTATTCATGAGCTACTACTTAGAGTAAGGGATAATACCACCTTGAATACGGGAAAGAGCTGCCATGTGATAATAGCAGGTATGAGTTGAAATTTTGATGATAGCACTCCACAGCTGTCTGTGGTTCATAACAGCTGTAGGTTTAGACCCCGAAGGATTGTTTTAACGTATCTCAGACATGATCCATATAATTCATAAATGTATTCAAGCAGATAAAAACAGGTAAGGTAAATAGTCCGCAGCCTATGGTATCTTGCATTGTGCATGATGTTGCTGGAATATAAAATCGAATTCGAGGTCTAGCTACTAGGCAAGTCCAGTGTGATTCCACTGCCATACCTGAATTGAATACATTTTTGTTACCCTGATTAGACAAGTGACACGAATTATTAAGCAAAGCTCACACATGGTTGTCTCATAGACTCACAGTCTCTCATAGACTCTGAGAGACTGGATGCTAGCTACTCCCCTGAATCAATGTGTGAGGCCATGTTATATTAGAGTGATACGAGTTTTAGATTAGGCTAGATCTGTGTTGCTAGAGTTGCTAGCAACTAACGTTGCTAGATCTGTGTTCGAACGTGTAAGTTCTATTATCCTTTTTAAAATTAATTCTTTTAATTATCTCTAATCTGTACAAACCTCGATTGTTTGCTTCATCGAAATAGTTCTGTAATTTAACAGTTAATTCACACGTAATCATCTTTTTGTCTTCATAAATGAATCATTAAATTAAGTTAATCAAAAGTTTAGAGAAAAAAGTAGTTAATGCATTAAACGTGCTGTTTTAACAATTTGTCGGCCTTTAGGTGAGTTAAGTTACCACGCAATCCTTCTCGATTGTGATGAAAAATCAAGGTAAGAATAAAATTATAGTAATACTATCAAATTTTATTTCAATAGTTTTATGATTGATCGTTTATCATTAAAATGAAGTATCGATAACTATTATATAACATTACAATATCTGAGTGTTTACTAGCATGTCTCCATACTCACTATGAAAATCAATATAGTTGAAGAATGAAAGCGTTGGTTTATAAAACATGAAGATCTTTACAATATAGTTATACTTACTCATATCAACAATTCCCCAACCAGCAACTTCAGCCTTTTCACCTACAAGGTTTTTCGTCAGAAGTTCAGAGTGTGGAAAACAAATAGGTTTTACCCAGGCTGAAAAACACCATTATACTACAAATGTCATTATTATATTGTTCTACACTTACTATTGTATTAATAGTCTAAACTCACATACAGTATACTAATAACAAACATGTTGAGCTCAGACATTAAAACAATTACATGCTGCATACTTTTGTTTAAATCTATAAGCATAAAATCAATAGGTGCTCTATGGAAGCACATAAAGCATTGAAACTTCCACAATAGTGATTTAACTTCAAGAATTGTAAAATACATATAGACAAAGTTTCTACAATCAATCATAACCACACAAGAAAAGCAAGATAAAATTTTGAAAAGAAAATTTAATTTATAGGAAGGTAAAATATCTAGATAACAATTTCATATAAAAATAACACACAGCCAAATATTTAAGCAAGATTATAAAATAAAGTTCGAGGTACATTTGTACATTGCACACCATATTTCATAACAGCACCCTGTTATGAAATAATGTCTAAATCTTTTAGGTGGAAAACGGATTTATTTCTTGAAGTATGAGTTGTTTATTTAACATCATTTAAGATAGAGAAAATTGATTTGGGATTTACGTTTGGGTTAATCATTTGTTCTTTGCGCTTGACGCGTCAGTTACTATATTAAGTAATCAGTGGTTTTATGCAGTTACTTCTATGTGGTATGTACTGCGATATTAAAACAAGTGTTACATTGTGGTAAATTCTTAGGGTGGGCCGAAATGTGTTTTTAGATATTAGGGTTCGAGCTGTCACCAAAGTTGTGAATTGGTACCAAATAAAGGCCGTCCTAAAACAATATTAAACCAAATCCCTGCCCCACTAAAGGATTCAATTGATTTTCGCAAAACAAGGAATAAAATATGATACCAGTTTCCACATTTTGGGGTTTGAGTAGTTATGAAAAGTTGTGCATAGGTTCAAAATTTTGCCATGTCAAATGTGTCCCTTCTTGGCCGTCAAGCGTTTTTTCCGTTTTCAAACTAAAATTTTCGCGGGCTGAGGGGCCCGGCTAGATATTTTTTGACTGGCTGTGTTTCAGCGAACAAACATAACATAACATTCTACAAGTTTTGCACGCTACTACAACTGAAATTTAAAAAAATAGCCGTCCCCCCCCCCTTAAAAATTTGTTAAAAAGTTGTTTGAGTACCGTGCAAAAGTTATAGAATGTTATGTTATGTTTGATCTCAACATACACAGCCGGACCAAAAAATATTTACCCACGCCCCAGGAGCACGAGAAAATGATAATTTTGAAAAGGGCCAAGTTTTTTTTTTTTTTAGAAATTTGAGTTTGAGTAGTGTACAATAGTTGTAGAATGTTATGTTATATTATTTCGCCGAAACACAGCCAGATCAAAAAGTATCTAGGTGCTACCCGGAGCCCGCGAAAATTTTAGTTTGAAAACAACCAAAAACTTGACGGCCAAGAAGAGCCACATTTGACATACCAATGCACAACTTTTCATAACTACTTGAAACCTAAAATACGGAAATTGATATAATATTTTTATTCCTTGTTTTGCAAAAAGACAATTGGGCCTCTTAGGGATTCAGGAGCCCGGTTAAATATTGTTTTAGGGCGGTCATACTTGGCATGGTTTTATTTGGTACAAATGCACAACTTTTGATGATAACTCGAACCCAAAATACCTGACAAAATCAGCCCACCCTACTGAATAATGTGCTAATTGATGGCAGGCATGCATAAGATATAATAGATATTGGTAGGTATAGAGGGACAAATTGTGGATCAGATCATTTTTAGTAAGAGCAAAGTATAGACAGAGAATAGCAGGATATAGAAATAATAAAGAAACCAAGCGGGAGACGTAAGATGTATCGAATATAAAGAAGTATGGAATGGAAAAGGAAAATTACATAGAAGAGCTGGAAAAGAGATTAAGAGGATAAGAAGAAGAATAACAAAATTATGACATTGAGAAGAAGTGTGCAAGCATCAAGGACAGTATTCAAAGTACAGAAGAAGTACTGAGTGAAAAGAAACCAACAAGAAGAGAGGAACAGTGGGATGAGGAATGGAAGAAACCAATAATGCAAGGAATGAAAATTGTAAACAGAAATTACAAGAGGAAATATAGAAGAGTTTAAAAGAAAAAGGAGGGAAGCCGACAAAATGTGTAGAAAAAAGAAAAGTGAGTTCGAAATGCACAATGGCAGAAATATACGGGACATAGAACACAAAAAATATGAAAAACTCATTTATAAGAATCAAAGAAGAAAAAGAAAGAATTTCTACCGGGAGTGGCATTCTGCACTCTAAAAAATGCTGGCGTTACAGGGACAATACATGTATTGTTAAACAAATTATCGTTGTCGTAACGAAAATTATAGTCATATTTACGATCCGTGACGTGTCGGTAGTTACAATAAATGTTGATTCACCATTGTTAAGTGA
Source organism: Lepisma saccharinum (assembly GCA_022664845.1). Lineage (NCBI taxonomy): Eukaryota > Metazoa > Arthropoda > Insecta > Zygentoma > Lepismatidae > Lepisma > Lepisma saccharinum. Next base: position 154,283 of record JAGDQP010000141.1, read on the forward strand.
ATATTGTTAAATGTACCATATTTTTAACCATATTATTAACAATACTGATTTGTTGGCGCGGAACTAACAATAAATTATTGTTGATTTAAGAATATTCAAAGACTTATGTCTTGTGCATTCGTACACCTTTCCCATACTTCTTGTTATGCGATGACAAAGAAAATTAGGTCGCCATATTTATCGCCACATCAACAGAAAAAATGAAAAGTTACTACAAACACACTAACTTTGACCTTTATGATATGTTCTGGATGATAATTGTGCTGATGCAGATAAAGATTAACATAATAACATTAATATTTAAATGTGTAAAGAAATTTACACGTTTCTATTAACATTATGGAAATGTGTGGTCAACAGATGGCATGGCGTTTAAAATAGAAAAACAAGGACACTCTAGGTTTATTGTTTTTATACAATCGGGTTATACTTTGACGAATTAAACGTAGTATTCTTCTTCTTGCACACTGACATATGTTTAACGAATTTGCTTAAAGGATTTTGCAAAGAATGTCACATGGATATTTATTCTTTACAGATGTTAGTGTGAGTCGTATGTTACAAGTGATAGCAGAGGAATTAACCTATAACTTAACACTTTTAAAGGCGAACATTGCAGTTCAAGCCTACCGGCCTGCGAGGTGGACTTGTCTCCCAGGGGAAAACTTTATTGATTTACGGTGGTAATATTATCACTGCAAAATGTTAGTAATACAAAGACAAATTGTTGTAAAACTTACAATATCAATAGGAATAACGCTACTACATTTCGGGTGAATTTATTGTAAATCCAACAATATAGTATTGTTAGTTTGCGTATTGTAAGCTGTTAGGAACAACCATAATAGTATTGTTAAATTAACAAAATACGCTTAACAATAAAAGTTTTATAATTACAACCAAAAAAGTATTGGCTCCACAATAACCATATTTTATGGTCCAGTTGAACATAATACCGTCATATCTACTATATGTTTTTAGGGTGTGCAGATATAGAAGGTTAACTGATAGCATATAAAAAGGAATGAACGTGGGAATCAGAAAAACAAGTAAATGGAGAGAATAAAGAAGAGGGAAAAGAGAAAGTGGATGAAGACCGATAAAATAATAGGGTCAATGAGACGTAGGATGAAAATGTAAAGAAAATATCTGGTTAAATCACCAACAAGGCAAGAATTAGAAGAAGCAATAACAGAGCTCCAGGGGATGATAAAATGCAGAACTATTAAACGATGAAGAGAAAGCCTTAATGAAGAAGTTGCAGCAGTTGAATATACAAATATGGAAAGAAGAATAAATGCCAGAACAGTGGAAGAGAAGAATCATTTGTCCAATCTACAAAAACGAATACAAAATAGCGTGTAAATATTACACAGGGCTCACGTTACTTAATCTGGCTTATAAGGCATTAGCAAAATTTTAATTAGGAAAATAACACCGATAGCAGAGAAGCGATGCGAATTGAAAAAAAATTAGGGACTACGACTATAAAATTAGGGATCAATTTTTTCGGTGAGAATTTTAATGGAAAAGTACGATATTGATTTTCATCAGCTATTCGTAAATCTAAAACAAGTATATGAAGTCATAGAAAGAATAAACTGTTCACAGCAATGGAAGAAATGGAGATACGAAGAAAATTAACAAGATTAATCAGCATGACCTTAAAGGAAACAATAAGCGAAATGTAGATTCAAGGATAATAATCAAGAGAAGTTAAAATAGAGTAATAAGACAAGGAGATGTAATGTCAACTCTATTATTTAACTTAGCACTGGATAATGTTATTAGCCAAATTGAAATAAACCCAGGTGGTACAGGTTTTAACAGGATGTGTGAATTTTAGCGTATACAGATGATATCGTTGCTATAGCACAAAACAGAGACGAGCTTGGCGAAGTACTTCAAAAATTATGAAAAGCTGCAGAACACATAGGATACAAATAAATACACAAAGATAAAATACCTGCTAGCATCACGAACGGAGAGAAAAGGGATAGAAACAAAAATAAAGAATTCGAGAGATATTATAAATTTAAGTATTTAGGATTAGTAATAAACCAATTTAACAACTATATGTGACGAAACTAACAAAAGAATTACAGCAGGGAATATATATTGTTTGCCATTGACAATAATTTTCTACTCTAAAGAAATACGCAGAAAAAGCAAAATTATTATCTATAAAACAATAGTGCACCAAGTAGTAATGAGAGGATCAGCAACCTTAATGAAAGAGGACGAAGAGCTACTAAGAAGATTTTAAGAAAGATTTTCGGAGTGAGACAGAATGAAACCTGGAGGATGAGAACGCATATAGAAGTATAAGAACTATATCATAATCCGGACATTACAACATAATTAAAGAGTGAATAAATAAGATGGTTGAAGCATATATGGAGCTTGGGAGATAGCAGAGTGCCTAAGAAGGTAGGTGAACCAGGCCAGAGAAGAAGTAAAGGAAGGCCTAGGAAAAGATGGATAGACGGTGTTAAGGAGGGGTTAAGGAATCTATAAAAGCTACGGATTAGAAAACAAAGACGAGGAGCAACGAACCAAGAGGATTGGAGGTTAGTTACGAAGGAAGGCGTTTTATGGCCTGTAGCGCCAAGGAACAGGCAAGTAAACGCTCCTCTTTTCACGAGGTTTATTGTAATGATATGCCCAACTCTAATGTCTTTCTAGAACTAAAATATCATATGATCATCGTATGCATACATTTCACGTAAAAACAAATAATTCATATTAATTTACCTTGTTATATTTTACTTTTATTCCCGTTAATTTTTTACTATGTATACACACATCATATGAGTACTATGTTTCTTACAAATATCGTAAACATCATTGATTTTCACTTAAATCACCAATCCTCTCATTAAATTTCCTGACTTCTTACTTTTGCAACGTATTTCATTTACTTTCGTATTACTTTTCACGCTCCTTGGTAACATTATTATCCAAATCCCTTGTAAATAACGTATTTTTTAATTTCTTATTCGAAATCTATAATTACTTACTTGTTTCATGTAATATCTTTGATAACTGTGAATATTGTTCTAGATTATCTCTCATTTACATACGTATTGAATCCTATCAACCGTCTAGTGATGTGAATAATTGCTTGTTTACTTAAAGAGTTCAGTGAGAAAATATTAGGTAAATTTAAACTTTTGGAGATTTGAACATAGTCAACTTGTTTTATTGATGTTTTTTGGACAATGAAGTTGAGCCACCATATAACACTACTGTATGGCGTTGAAAAACTGAGATAATATTGCAGATCAGGGATATATTTCGATGGATTTATTTTGAAATGAAAGTCAGCTAAGAGAGGAGCAATAACGATCAGTAGGAAGTCTCAATAGGACACAATAATTATCCGTGGTGCGTGTGTCTAAACCCTGCATAAGATAAGCATTGGGAGAAAATTTAGCCAAAATAGAGAACCATCTTTTGTCAGATGACATTTGACATTAAGTATTTACATGTAGTGGAACAATATCTCTATACAGTATGAAATAACTATTGTAGCTAATTCCATGTAGCTTGGCGCTAATTTACAAGCAAAAATACGTGTTTGATAAGTAATATTTGTGAGGTGTTAATTTACATGCAATAATATGCGTTTGATAAATTTATGAGGCTTCTATCAAGTAAAATAGCAACAGAAATAAAATAGTTCATACAAAGATTATTCGCCTTTGAGGAAAAAGGAAGCGTATGTAATCCATGACGTAGTAAAGTCCATATTATGAGATCCTAACTATAGCTTCACTCGCTTCCGTTAAAACTCCTAAAAGAACGCACATATATTGAGATTTGTGTATCTGTAGATACGATATTTGTGTTCACGATATTTGATCTGTAGATGCTTCCCCTATTTTCACAGCACATTTTTTATATATTTCAAAACGATTGGGTCTATTCAATGCTTTATTACCTCTTTAATTTCAATAGTAGTGCTATACATGGAGTACTTTGCTCAGTCACAGCTATTCAGTTTAGTTTAATCAAGAACAATTTTTAGTTACTTAGCATTGCAGAGAAAAGGGACGCAACTAACACAACTATTTAGTGTTAATAACAAAGTGATATGTACAAGTATTGACTTTATTAGACGCAAAAGTGTCAGTGTAAGTGGGAAAAATTGCTCCCAACACAACAGAAAAATATTTTAAAACTAATAGTCCGTTAAGAGCAATGTCCGTTAAGTACGAATATATTTTTAAAATAATTTCTGAATCATATACGCTCTTTCCGTAATATATTCTCAAGACATTTTCAACCGTATTCTGAAAGGTTTTTTGGAGTAACTGGCGCTGTACTAACGAGTGACTACCAATGTTAAAAGATTGTTAAACACTCGTGAGTACACCGCGTCACTTGAAGAAAAGAATCGAAAGTAATGTGAAAATGTATAGTTGTCAATTTTTAATTTAATTAAAGCTATGCTATTTCAGTTTTATGGGTTAATTTGAAATCCCTTTAATGTAAGTGTTAAACGGGATTAATTTGCAATTTTTTGGTAGGTCCTGCCTTGACCATATGGACAAAAGTCATACTGTATCCACAGTCGCTGGTAAATATTCATTATTAACCTTTATTTTAATCAAGGATTTATTATTCCCTGAATTAAAATTGATTGTCCCATGTCTGTCAACCCATATTATTTGACAGGAAAATAAGTTGTTTATTTTGACTGAATATTGTTCGTCTTTTGTTTCCTCTCTTTTAATTTCCGTTTTTTCTTCTTGTCTTCTCCGGGCGAAACCATCGTTTCCCTGGACATTAGCTTTTTTCGAACACGGGCTGCCACCGTGGCCTTTTTAATCAATAAGCACAAACATGTGTTCGCCTTTCTTGTAATCATTACTATGATTACTATTACTTTTCTTTGAATTATTATTACTCCTGTTTTGATTTTCATTCTGCCTGTAGGTTTTCGAGTTATATTTTCCTTTTTTGTGTTTGCATTTGATCTTTCGCGTAGAACATTGTGCGACTACCAGAGAAAGTTCAGCCATTTAACTTAAAAAACGTAAGAGAAATAATCTTCATTGTTCGTTGGTTAAGGGGTTGTGGGAATTGACTAGGTACAGAATGTGACGGAGTAGCTAAAGGTAAGGTCTTTGGAGTTTTGTACGGAAGAAACTGTAGGTAGATTTTGTATTTGATAAATATATCGTGAACACATCGGGAGTTGAGGATTATAAGTTATTGGGTTGGTGGGAATACTTGCAGGTATGGGTTGTATAGCTTCTAGTGTTTGTTCATAGAATGAATTGCCCGATATCGATCCACGTATTCTCCTTTTTCAATAGATTTCGTGATACTTCTAGAGAATGTAGGTGAGTTTTAAGAACTTGTAGTGTTTGGAAAGATTCCATAGCAATTTTATTTAAAAAGTGTCTCTCCAGGCCTAATGATAAAAAATGAACTTTCTGTTCCTCACTTTCCTGTGGCATATTGTGTCATATAGCACTACGTTTTCGTAGAAAATACGCATCTATAGGTTCATCAGCTCTTTGTTGAACTTGGTGGATTTCAATTTCCACCTTGTATAAAGGTATTTTTGGTCTACTTAAGCTTTCCATTTTTTTCCTTCAACTGTCCGCATGTTGTATTTGGCAATTGATTTTGTGTTTGTAATTGGAAGATTAGGTCGAGGGCTAAATCTTGTAAGCACATGGGCACAATTTCCTTCTTTTTTCAGCATCCCATACCTGTAATGTAGCTAGTTGTTCAAACAGCACGAAAAATCTGTCGGGATATTCTGTGATTTTTGCGATGAATCTTGTTAAGTGGCATATTAAATGGTGGTTTCGTTGCCATCTCGTCTCTTTCATATGAACTTTCTTCCCTTTCAAAATTCCACGCATTCTTACCAGAATTGTTTTTTGGCGTTACTTATATAACTTAAATTCTATTCAATTTTAACCTCACAAAATAAATTTCTGAGAGATACCTGATCTTTCTTTTAATATTTGGATGTTAACTGCCCTCGTATTGTCCACATTGTAGTGATTTCACCAAAAAAAACTTTTCACTGTATTTTATTTTACTCGCGAAAGTAGAATCCGTCCTCTGTTTAAATAACACTACTGGGCTTCCATTGTAATGCTTTAACGGCCACTTGAGTTTATTCAAGGGTCTGGCGCTCTACCGCATAACGTTCTGTGGGAGCTGGTATAGTTTAATTATGGTACACATGAATTTGTTACATTCTCTTCCTTTTATTATAAAATGATACAACATAGAGTATCTCTTACAAATAACTGGTTAATAAAAATAGCGTCCGGTGACGCTTATAGTTCCTCTCTAAAATATGGGAATTCAATGTGGGAACTCTGTTCCCTTCGCAGAACAGTGTTGTAGGAGGTAAGAATATTTATCCCACTGTAGATAGATAGGATTGGTGTCCTGTACCAATTGCGGACAGGATGCAGATTGCTGGTGGTCGTTCCCATTGCAGAGGGACAAAGTAATCTCTATCCCACTGCAGATAGAGGAAGTTATAGGAATCACTCCCAATGCAGAACAGAGAATCCTATCCCAACTGAGGATAGAGAAGACGGTTAAGATTGGTCATTCCCAACATCAGAATGATAGAGCTGTCTTAGCTACAACGTGTTTTTTATTCAAAATCTTCGGGTCCTTGTTGTAGGTGGCGTCGCTGTTTGTGATGTTTTCTCGTTCCCCTTCGTAGCATGTGATCATTGGCATATTCTGCTTCTGTTGATAAACAACATGTTCTGGTTGCTCCATCACATTTCAAAATTTTGCTTTAGCGTAACTAGAATGTTGAGGCCTCTTGCAAGGAACTCTTAGGATCTTTCTAGGAGCATCTCTCACATACAATTTCAGCAAATTTTTCTCATGTAAAAATCATACACTAAGTGTGCAGACTAGTTTCGCCAGATCTCTAAAACTGAGGTTATCGTCAGCTGCATGAAAATTATCGTCTAAGCATAAAACTTCTTTCACTTCTATCAACTAGGAGAAAGTTTTAAAATTGAACTTTGAGGCAATTTCTCGTGCTTTGTTGGCTGTATTTCCAGTAACTTACCTTTTTCTTATTTATATGTTGCCTGTAAGATCACCTGGGCACTTATCTCCTCCACAACGCAGGGTCTCCGTCATTGTACTTATGTCTCTAATATTTTGTTTATAAGGGGCTACCTTCGGCAGGAGCAGAAAAGTTTTTAAAAAGTAGTAACAATTTCCCACGTTATTAGTTCCCTCCTAATGAACTCAAATTCCTCCCCCCGGGTGAAAGTGTCTGAATTTATCACTGTTTTGGAGTATTTTTGTTGTATGGCTATTCCTATGTAATTGACATAACGCATAAACACTTTGTACACTGTCCTCACATTGTAATTTACTTTTATTAATATCGTACCTTAATAAAGAATGTAAAAATGCTAGTTCCCATATGGGTTAAATATGCATATCAGTCTTTCGCATACAGAAGTAAATATTCGGTTCTGTAAATTGTTATTTCAAAGTAGCATGTTTTCTTTCTTTGTTGTGTAATGTTTAACAATACCTCGAGCATAATTGAAGACACATCTTTAATTTGTAAAAGTCTTATTTCTTGTTTTGATGAAATGGTTACTGTTGTTATTTTCCATTGTGGGTGTGTATAATTTGAAGCGGAGATTTCTCGCATGAGAAGCATCACAATACAACAATTTTTTGACAATCATCTTTCATTGACAATTTTTCCTCTATGCTTACCTTATGTAGGTTTAAGATACACGCATCCGGAGTAGGTTCTAACTCAGTTGACAGAGAACAATATGCGCATCCTTCGGGTAAATGACCAATAAATTCAACAGACGCTTAAATCGTGATATTACGAAGGTGATTGAGGTGTCGTTCGGAAGATCTCGACAAGACGAGTTCAAAGCTGCTCAGCTCATCTATGTCCGTACATTGAAAAGTTTCAACTCAGAAACTGCTAGGGGTGTGAATAAGGTTAAACGCAGAGATTTTTGAAAGCTTTCGGTGAAACGATCTTAAGCCGCATAGATCATCTCAATCCGTTCGTTGGCCAACTTTCAGCTCAGGAATTACTACGGCTACGAAAGTGGTTCATTCCATATCAGTTAATCCAGGCTATGACACTTTTCCCATGAAACTTGGAATACTTTATTTCTACATCTCGGTAGGAAGTTGTGTAAAATTTTACCCTATTATATGTAATAACTTCTGAGTTACAATGCGTAAAAGTGTCTAAAAATGCACTCTCCCTGGCTCCAGGTTTATACTGCATTCAATAATACAATCTCAACGTCTAATTTAATTGTAGCTTTAAAAAATTACCCACATGTTCATATACATGTGAAGATTCGAGAATAAAATGTTACGTTGGTTCTGCCTTATCCAGTGACCTAGAAAAAATATAAAACTTACAATAGCTATTTTTAAAATGAACATTGTATCAGGGGAGAGGAGATACCATATCAAATTCTTTTTAATTAAAAATTTAAAAAGTGTTCTAGGAATTTATGAAAGAAAAGAGTGAGTTTTGATTCCTTATGACAAAAAAGATCAATTTTAATTTTGTTTGGGGGATCAGTTTATCTAAAGTGATCCATCATAGGTTGCTTGACCTCTTTTATTTAAAAAGAAAATTATAATCTCTATATGTGAATAGTTCAAAATGGGTATTATATTATTTTTATCCTCACCGACTGAATAATAGCGGCCATTTTTCTTTTGTTCTGGGCATTTGAAAAACTTGTTTGCAAATGTTTACGAAAAATATAATATCTACGGAATGGTTTATTATAGGACACTCTAATGAAAACCATTTCTATCTCTAAAGACTGCTTTATAAGAAAATTTAGCTAATGCAAGTTTTCCATTTTTTTTCTAGGTCACTGGATAAGGCAGGACCAAAGTAACATTTTATTCTAGCATCTTCACATGTTTATGAATATATGGGTAATTTTGTTAAGCTACAATTAAATTAGACGTTGAGATACAAGTGTTTGTATTATTAAATGCAGTCTAAACGTGGAGCCACGCGAGAGTGAATGCTTATAATTTTAAAAACACTTTGACCATTTAGAACTCAGAAACTATTAGAGATAATGATGTAAAATTTTACACACCTTCCTACCAAGGTGTAAAAAGAAAATATGACAAGTTTCATAGGTGTCAAAATGAAATTTTGCTGGGTGAATTGAGATGGGACCCTGAGATGTCGCTATCAAATTCACAACAAACTTTTCTAACGACACATATATCATCAAAATTGCACACTCGATGCTGAAGTCTAGCAGTATCACACGTGTATAGAACTCCGACTTGGGTCCACCTCACCTGTTACTTCGTAGAACAGTCAAATAGTTCCGAAATTAAACATTAGACCATCGCCAGTGAACTTTTGAATAGTATAAACTGGTGTTTTTCAAAAGATTCTCAATTCACACTCGTCAGATTTATACACTGGCTATAAATCAAACGAATACATAGATTATATTTGTTCCCAACAGTATCAAGACAAGGTGTCATATTATGGATCACGAAGAAAGATAGTTCTTTGAGTGACGCTCACAAACGAGTCTGTTAGTGGCACTCACATACAGATGCTTATCAGAATAATGGAAACACCTGAACGAAAGTGCAACTTACCAGATTAATATGGTGTCGGGCCACCTTTCGCCTTCAGAACAGCCTTGATGCGACGTGGGATGGAGGCATAGAGGTCGTGAATGGTAGCAAGTGGAATATTACACCATTCCTCGTGCAGGGCATCGGCCAGTTCTGTGAGAGAGGATGGAGGTGGAAATCGTCGCCGGAGTCGTGTTTCCAAGATGGACCACAGATGTTCAATTATGTTGAGATCTGGGGATTGGGCGGGCCAGGGGAGGTGTTGAACTTCATCCCGATGTTCCTCAAACCACGCTGCAACAACTCCAGCTGTGTGAATGGGTGCATTATCATCCTGGAATATGGCGTCATTGTCCGGGAACAACATCCGGACCATAGGATGCAAGTGGTCTCCTAAAATTGCGACATAATCGTTGGCAGTGATGCGTCCGCGAAGTGTGACCACAGGACCCAATGAAAACCATGATATTCCAGCCCACAGCATCACCGTGCCGCCGTCATGTTTCACAGTTGGGCGGAGACACTGCAGATCATACGCTTCTTTGGGCGTTCTCCACACATAAACACGGCCCGTGGTTTGGAATAGGGTGAATGGTGATCATCCGACCATACCACACGTTTCCAGTCGTCAACGGTCCAAGTTGCATGGTCGCGGCACCATTTGCGGCGTGCTAAAGCGTTCTGGTCCCTGATGAGAGGTTTGGCCCGTGCAACACGACCCCGTAAGTTCATGTCATGTAATTCGCGGCGGACTGTGATTGTCGAAACAGGTTGGGGGAGGTGCTGATTGAGTTCCTCCGTCACTTGCGCCGCACTGGCACGACGGTTCCGCGTGACAATGCGCTTTAATACCCGGCGTGCCCTGTCACTGATGCTTTTCTTCCGCCCACTGTTCCGCTTCCCCGATGTGGTTTTCCCGTGTGTTGTGTAGGCCGTCATCACCTTCGACACTGTCCCTGGCGACACACCTAACACACTAGCCACTGCCGTCACACTCACTCCACATAACCGCGCACCAACAATTTGCCCTCTTTGAAACTCTGAGAGGTCTCCCATTTTACACTACCTCCGTCTGCTGCAGCCACCGCACACTCCTGTTCGACGACGCCTGACGTAGTATGGAGACCGACCTAACACACCACCACCAGCAGTCCGGCGCTGCGGTCGCTACGACACCACTGCCAACCCATACATCTGACGTGTTGCCAACTACAGGTGTTTCCATTATTCTGATAAGCATCTGTATATAAAGCTATTTCGGACCTAGCAAACTATAAGCCCCATTTTGATCCTTGAACTTGGATTTGAAAACTCTTTGCCATACTAACAAAAAAAAATGGATCGGTAGGACTGGGGCCCCCAAGAAAATCAAAAACCGGTTTAAGAAAACCAGAAACTTCACTTTTCTGATAATAGCACTGACCCCAGGCCATACATGTGGCCGAAACTCACCGAATCGTAATATATGCTTCAATACCTTTCAAACGGCGTATTTCACATTAAAATCGGTGAAGGGGTTCAAAGTTGTGACATTTTTAGCCCAATCACAGAATTTTCACAAATAATGGAAAAGTGTTTCTGTCATCCTGTCTGTGTTTTTGCTTTAACCCCAAATGGTTGGTACCAGAGGGTTTCGGGTGTCAATTAGGCTTACAAAATATGCAGTGATATCAGTGCAAAAAAACCTTCGGGGTAAAGGAAAGGGTGACACAAGAATTCTACTCACAAAAGAAGTGATATCCATTTTGTGAGTGGTTTTCTTTGTGTCACTCTGGCGGAAGTGTTTCCTTTGTAATAAAATTAAGAAAATTAGTATCCTCCCCTCCCCCATAGTGACGCAAAGAAAATCACTCTCAAAATGGATATCACTTCGTTTGTGAGTAGAATTCTTGAGTCACTCTTCCCTTTACCCCGAAGGGTTTTTGTACTGATAATATTCACGTGAGATCGTGGTACTCGAATGTTTGGTGATCGTTAATATGTAACTAGATATAAAAGCGAAATATATTGGTGACAAAGTTCCCTAAACGACCTTTGTTATCTACTATGAAGATACTGGTTCCTAACTCTTGCTGCTCGTATAATATGGAAATTATTTGAGAAACAGGGTAGTGACTCCACAACATCTATCAGGGTCCTCAATTCATAGGGGATCAACCCGTCAGAATATAATTTAAATCACTGGGACACTATACCTCCACTACTAACTGCATTGGAACACTTATGCATAACGATGGAGATGAATACATCTGGACATGCTACCTTGTCGTCATATTGAGTCAACGGCTCAGTGGGTGAGTGCTATTTTTGCTGCTCTCGCTCCGTTAAGTTATCTCCTTATTAGCTGGAGTCCTACAAGCGATGCAAGCACAACTAAAATCAATCCAAGTCTTTTAGAATAAGTAGTAACTCAATATTGGAGAATTTTATGATAAAATCATGGCGGCCAACTAGTGGTCAGTAGTTTTTTGACAAGGGCCATGACAATCCTTCTCTTTCGATTGTTTTGTTCAGAACTTTGAACTAAAGTGATGACGAAGTGGCTTTACTAAGTATACTGAATGGGGTTTTGCTTTAAGGGCACTGGGCTTATTGTAAAAATCTTGTGACATGATGGTTGACTTCGGAGGTTCTTGGAAATATTTTCATCAAATTGTTTCTGCCTACTTTGTGAAGATTGGCATTTCAATTAATTAGGAGTCGCTTAAGAATGCACTTTTGACAATCACGGAATAAGAACAAGAGTTCCAAAGATTTTTCAGTATTAAATTCTTAATAATAGTAAGAAAATTTATTGTGAGAGAAATACAGAATTAACTAAAACTTTGAAGAAATAGAATTAAGGACGTTTGAAGTCAATAGAATCTATATGCTATTCATAAGTGCTTTCTTAATTTATAAATTATCGATACAACGTTATCAAAAATTAAATTGTTTTTGTAAAATTGCTTTGTGCCACATTAGTTATTTGCTCTATATGCGGAAATACGTAGTTATTTTAATTTACTTTCCCTGTTGCTAGTGAAACAATATGTATATTTTAGGTTCATACTATAACAATGTCTCAATAGATTATTTAAATATGGTTTAAGGTTCCCATTACCCGCGATATGAACGTTAAATGTATTTATTCCAGCTTACCAGCAAAATATTGTTACACTTGGTATTCCAGTAGATGAAATGTTTGGAGTTTAGTTTACATAGATTATTCATTACTAATATTATGTTTTAAAATGCAGTGAAAACTAGCTATTATTCATCACCTCAAACCGACAATAAAAACAACTAATTCCACTGAGTTTTTAAATCTTAACATATTCCCATGCATATTTAAGGCAAAAAGTAGTCGGTTAACTTATATTGTTTTTCGTATTTCATTGAATAGTCAATTTTGATAGCAGGTAAAATAAATGTTATCGATTTTGTGTATTTTTAATACTTTAATATGAGCAATATTTCTTTTGAAGCATCCTTATACACTTTAAGCTTCTGAATATTAAGAAACAGTACACAGTAATTGATAAGGGATATTCTTGTTAAACGATATGAAATAAAGCCTACAGGTTTGTATACTTCGAATAAGCTCAAGTCTAAAATATTCGCCAGCCGCGGTGCTATCTGTGTGTATGTGCACGCGTTGAGCCAGATCGGCGCTTCCGAGATTTTGCGTTCAAATCTCGGCTGAAGCATGGTTGCTTGTGCAATTCAGAAACGTAGCATGCTACTGAAGCGAGGGCTATTGTGCTCATTAATTACTAAAATCGTCTAGAGATGCAATGTTTGCTAAGCCTTTAAATAAACTATTGAATATTAATGTATTAGAAAGTATGTTGATTGCGAAACATAGAGAATTTACTGTTTAACTCCATTCATCTAGAAATGTTTAACAGATAAAGAAAGTAAGACGCCACGTATTCTAAAAATTCGCAATTCTAAAAATTAAATGTTCTAAAAATTTGTGTACATAATCTAGTAAATAAAGCTAGTGTAATCTTAAGAAGTAAACTTGAGTTGCAATGCCACTGCAAAGTTCAATAAGCATTTAAATATGATAATACAGTTTAACGAGTTTCAATTGTCTTTCTTCATTCCCGTTTTTTTTTTTAATTCTGTCACTGAATTTTACTAATTCAATTCACCTCATAAACTACGAAAACATGTTTTAAATCCGTCATGATTTCCTGCATTAGCCATTTTGTTGTTGTAATAGCAAAGGAAATATATTGCTTATTCAGTACACAATATGGTTTCATATACTCCATAAAGTGTTAGCTTAAAATATGTTTATCAAAACAACCATAAGCAACAATTCATTGTATAAAGTTAATACAAAAAGCGTAGTATGGATCTGCAAGCTAAACCCATTAGTACCGGGAATGTTTAGAAACAGTGAACTGATATTGACAATAGCATTTGTTAGAAAAAAATTAAAAAGATATAAAATGACGTAACAGAAACGTAAGATCAAACAAAGACAATTAATATTTTTTATGGTTTGTTTATGTTAAGATTTGTCTGAACATCAACACAAACTAATAAATTTAAAGATAACGTCTGCGACTTTTATGAACATTCAAAGTTATTGCTTTTCCATGAAGATTGTAAATATACCGTACAAAAGATGCTTCTATTTCGACATGAAGGAAATAGAATACTTTATGTTAAAACACTGAATATTTCTTATGACTTGTAGGTCAATTTAGAACTTTTGCAATGATAATACTAAGCAATCGGAAAATAAGTACTATCATGGTAACACAATTAGATTTTTACGTCATATTCATTAATATTGAGGAATATATATTAACTGTCCTCGAGCTTTTGTGTACTCTCTTCATAAAATAGAATCGACTGTGAAGATATCAACTTCTTTACTGATGCTTTGGGTTCCTCCCCTACAGTCCTCTACTTCACTTCCAGAGTCACATGAAAGACAATGTATCGCCTCCTTGATAAGACGTCCTCCTTTCGGATGGCACTGAAATGTCCCCCGTTCGGTAGTAACGAGGTTAAAAGATTCAGAATTGAACATATAATATGCATGCTCCTGTATTTCTATTGCTTAGTTTTAATAAAATGTTCGTTTGCCCACATATCAAACAAATGGTTCAGCAGTGTTGGTAACCAATTTCCATTTCAACCAATTTTATTATTACTTAATAGGAAGATACAATAGCGATTCCACGAATCACGCAAAACATTTAGAATACACTTTCCGAATGTAATTACTTTATAACATCTCTGACATATTCAAAAAGGGCCACTTGAGTACATGGTAGATACGACATTGGAGATCACGTTCCCGGTGAAAGAACACGTAAACAATAGAAACACTATGTTAAAATTGCCGTTACGCACTGACATTTTTGCACCACGCACTTACACTTTGGCATACATTTCTCCCAATCTCTCTAAAAGTATGGGAATATTCATATCAACATAAATTAGAATCTTAGAATCAACATAATATTCTAAGATACCATATCAAAGAGGAAGGTGTTAAGTTTTATTTGTATTTTTAAAAAAAGTTTCAGAATATATAAATATAATACGCGTATAGGAGTAGAAACAAAGCGTCACATACTGACATCTTTGAATTATTAGATGATTTACCTTGTATTTCTTTTTTTTATATTCTGATAGAAATAAACTAATAGCCTCAATTACAGATTCTAGATAAGATACCTCTATAAAATATAATGCGTGTCCAAAATTCTCTTGTTCCGAAAGTTTAAAATGTTAAATCTATAATAGAGCGATTTCACGAATATGTCAAGCCCAATTTAAAAAAAAAAAAACGTTTTGTGGACTTCTTACAAATTAGTGCAATTGAAAGTTATCCCGGGCCGCAAGTAGGATGGATCAAAGGGTGTTCTTTCTCCGCATATGCCTCGTACATGAAACTAACATGAGCAGAACACGAAATTTTCTTAGTTTCGATTTTTTTTTAACTAATCAAGTTGAGAGAATTTGAGTACTTGTACGAATGTACGTATCCAAAATCTTCTGGATCTCCTCGTACAGGTCTTTGACTTCCTCCTCCCCGTGCAAGGTTGTTGGAGCGTACACTTGTATAATTTCCATAGTGTATCTCTTGTTAATTTTTATTACTACCCGTGCGATTCTATCTGAAATTCCTTCAATTTCTGTGATTCGTGACTTCAGGTCTTTATTAATTATAAAGCCAACGCCTGTCGCTTTTCCAGTTTCTGTTCCTTTGTAGTAGAACGTGTGCCCTGACGGTAGTTCCAACTGTTCTTCATTCTTCCTCCACACTTCTGATAGTCCTATGATGTCCCACTTAATCCTCTTAAGTTCATTCTGCAGTTCTTCTAATTTGTCCTCTCCTGCAAGTGACTTACAGTTGAGGGTCGCCACCACGTATAGGTCCGTTCGAGTTGCCGTGTCGGTGTCCTGGCAGTCTTCAGTCCAAACCCGGGCATTTTAACCCTCTGACTTCCTGCAGGACTGACCGCTGCCGTTGCCAGCTGCATTCCGTCCTCCGTGCAATAAGGGCCTCCGAGGCTATTTCCTTGCTTGTACCATCATATGTAAAGAAAGGAGGAGTGCTGACATTTGACTCACCACGCTGCAAGCTAATGCGGGTTGGTGAGCAGCCAATCCATGTTCGTTCGCCAAGCAGTTGCTTGGGTACTAACAGGCCTCACGACGTGAACGTATGGATTGGACATTAGGCGTCTACCCCGGTCGGTTCCCTTAAGTCTCAGCAAGAGGAATTAAGTGGTCTCCTCCCAGTTAGTGGCAGAAGCCTTTTGGGGGACCACTATTTGTAAATGAGAATATCTCGTGAAACTTGCAAATAAACAAGATACAAATTAGAATAGTATTAGAGTCTGCAATCGTATTCCTCTCGCAAAACTTATCTAACATGCAATTTTTAGTGCACGGTTTTACTTCAAGTTGGTCAAATGACTTCTAAATTATATTAGGAACATTCTTACAACAAGCACTCAATTTTTTAAAAATAATTTTCAGATCTTAAATACCTTCAGCCAATGTTTTCAGCTAATAGGCAGTTCCTCATAACGACTTCTTCCACGCATGCAACAATTATAGTGTCAGAGCGCCGGTTCGTAACCAAGGTTGCTTTGGCGCGTTCTCACAATTTGTGCAAATTTCTTGGCGTTGTTGAATCCACGAACTACATTTCAGTCAACTTTCCAGGAATAGTATTGGCGTAGCCCCTACAAGTCGAGAAATCGGAAGATAACATGCAGTTCTTAGTGCATGAATGCTAATATTTTCACCGTTACAAAATTTCTGAGTATGGTGACGCTGCGAATTTGCTGATCAATTCCACTAGGAATGGATAAGTACTTTACTTTTTTTCAGGTAGATTTCGAAGAAAAATCTACCTATTGTGATCGGTACCATGTCATATATATATATATATATTTACACGCTAGCGGCCATAATTTTGAAGATATTTGAACCAAATTTTATTATGTTGTTTCTAGGCTTAATAGCTCGGCTAAGTTCGTTAATGAGCAAAATCGTCCCAAAAGGGTGGTCGGCAGCCCCTATGGAGTTTAGAGGAAAACTTTGTCTGCATAAATTATAGTACTTCCTATGAAGTTTGCGGTGACACCAACGATTCAGGGGTTGTGGAGGTACGAGTGGGGGTGTGGGTGGAATTCGAAAGTTTTAAAACCACGTCTTGTGGGGTATCGTTGAAAAGGTCTTGATGATTTGTTTCTCGATAGCGCTCATATAAGGCGAAATTTGAATTTTTGAAAATCAAAAACACTTTGAGATCTTAACTCAGCCTGCAGGCTTGCCGAAAGGGATTTTTTTCTATTTGTAATTGCTTGCAATCTAAAGAGAAAATCGTAGCCCTTGTACCTTGAATGCATGTTGGAAATGTATCTCTTGTCCTTTTCTGTCTTGTACCCTGTAGATCAAAAGTATAATTATTTGGGTATTTTTCGACAGTTGACGAATTTCGAAACTTCTAAACTTTCGACATTCCAGATTGCACAAGAGTCAGGGCTTGATATGAACACTAATCAAAGAAGAGAATTCGTAGTGTACTGAATTTCTGTGCTGATTTATAAATTTGTGTGTTGTATTTGTGAAGAACCAGAGTCATATTTGTAAGATAAGTTGCCTAAAACAGCGAGAAAATTATCTTGTTCTAAAATACAATAAAGTCCCAAAAGTGTCTGCACACAATCCTGAAGTTACTACTATCATTTCTGTAGAACTAGTTATACCCATTATTGAAGTGCAAAACGAACTTTGGACTCTGAAAGTTATTTTATTTTTACCTCCACCGAAATTTGAATAATTGACGTAAAACGAAAAAGGTGGATAAACCCACTTGCATTGAGCCTTGAGATTTTATGGAGTGTTGATTATACAGTTCGAACGCATTACACACTACCTAGGATGAAGCCATGTTTGCACAGGTAGTTTCATTAACTCTAGTCAGTGGTGCAAACTCCCAGAAGTAATGTACTCCTAATACAAGTAGTAGGCGTTTTGGGATACTCCCTACATGATATTGTGGAGCGTTCCGACACGTTCACAAAAAAAAAATGTGTACTATCTTTAATAAAATCCAGGTGATACTATTTGTGTAAATAGCATAGATTATCTTTCTTTATAGTCCATACCAAACATGATGCGTAACTACGTCCGAACGACATCAAAATAATAAAGAAAATATGTCTACAGTTTGATGCAGTAAAAATTGTGATGGGTCTCGCCTCATAACAGTAGCATAAGTGCTTGATGTTCCTCGATACACGTTCCACGAAAGACAAATGAAGAATGTTTGGATTAGTCAAACTTTCCCCGATCAACAAGGAACTCAGCAGAGATTATCTATGTTATATTCTTTGGGATCTGGACTAACAAGTGGATTTAAAAGTTCTGGATTTTTTTCAGTAATTCCTAATAAAATGTCGGAGTGTGTATAGCTCCTTCAGCAGTTCATTAGGAAAATCTGCAATAACCATCAACATTAGAGCATAATTTGAGATTATTTGATTCGAGATCTTCCACGCTTTTGTTTGAAATTTGTTCTTACAAGTAAACCTATGGATGGTTCAAACTGCTTTTTCGACCAACCTTGGTAAAGGAATAGGATATATCAGGAAACAACCAGAAAGCATGTATAAAAGTACTTTCGTTCGTAAAGATGGGCGCAGAGGCCAAAAGTTTGATTCAAAAGAATAAGTACTTACTTATAGTGTGATTTAAGTCGGAACGTTTATTTGTAAAATGCTTGAAATAATGGAAAACAAATACACATGAATGAATACTGAATCAATGCGCTATCTTTTAGAGGGTATTTCTTATAGTCGCCGTCTTGAAGTCGGCCATCTTAAATCTTGCTCGACCTTTTAAAATAGGAAGCACTCTGCTTAAGAACAGAGGCAAGATTCCGCACTTATTTTTTCAAAATGAAAAATTAGGTTATTTCTCAAACGTGGTAAACATACTTTACTTTAGCCCAGTTCAACAGAACTTCTACAATTACAAAAGAATAATGTTTCCTTCAACGAAAAGATTTATTCACAATATAGCAACTGGGCTGCAATTTATTATATGTTCCAAAATAATTGTCAAATAATTTTGTATGTAATTTCCATTTTCCAAACTTTACACAGTCTAAGCCCCGTTCTGACAGTAAAACATGATATGTTATAGCTGGGTTATGTGTAAATTTACAACATGAATTTCAATGAACGAAATTGGCTTACGGTTTGCAAACGCAGCGAAGAAGCCTTTCTAAAAACCGTAACGATCTTTGCGAATCATTAAAATCATACGTTTGACAACCGTACTTATTGTAGAAAGGTCGTGTAATTTCAAACACATTAGTTCCGAAAGAGCAAACAAAAATGCTGAACGGAAAATTAACGTTCATTCTGAAAGATGGTATCCACTATAGTACAAGGGAAAATATTCAACGTATACGAATCATTTTCTACTGTGCTGAGATTTAGCTGTCTACATGTAGGTGAACTAGACTTGGGATTTTCGGAAGAGAAAGAGGAATTTTAAAACATTAAACATACTTTACCTGAAGTAAATCGGCCCCCGATGTCCATCAAATTTACGCAGACATCCTTCCAGTGCACATCACTACACGAGAACACCTCACCAATTCCATATTAAATAAAACACTGAACTAATTGCACACACACAGAACCACAACTGAAATTATATTTTTATTGAAACAAACAAAGAAAACCCACTGCACACACAAACACCACAACAGATCACCTCACACACTGATGAATTTCACAAATTTCTCCTGTAGAAATCTTCCAGGGGCATCCATCTTGGACAAAGAAACACGCCAATAGCAGAAATTAGTTTCACAGCTACCGTGAAGAAATCGGCTAGGCAGCCACCCAAAATGGCGTTGTTTTACATAAGACGGTGCTGCTAGTTATTATTAATAAACTTTACAAGCGCAGGCTTAACTTTCTATATATTTCGGAGGCAGCATAAGTTTTTGCAGTATTTCCTCGTCGACTGCTAATTTACAACTACTGAATGGAATCAGCCAATAAGAGAAGAGAATCAAAACAGAAGGAAGAGCGGAAAGGGGGAGGGATTTACCACCAAAATTCCGAGGAAAATAAAACAACAATCAGACATTTTAACCGTTTATGAATATTCTCAACGAACGAAAATTTGTTCAAGAAAATGAATAAAGAGAATATGCAAAGAAATATCAAGTAATAAATTTATCCCGCCAAACAATAATCAAAGGAGTGTTTTGTATGGCTAATCTACATTGTCATCTGGACAAATAAAACTCTTTGTAGAAAGCCGAAGACGATAGATATCGCCGCCAAAGTACGAACATAAAAGATAATAAGACGATACACAAAAAAGGGGAGAGGGTAAGATATGTAGCGACCAACCCAAAATGGGTCGTTACAGTACCCTAGTCGCAGTCATGTCCTAAGCGTCGAAACTAAACTCCACTTCTACAAAATGATGGACATTTCACTGCTACTTTACGCACACTTTGCTTTGAGTGACGCAGAGAAGTTATACTTACAAAGGCTTACAGTGGTACGAAATAATATTCGGATCATTAAGGTCACAGTTAATGCACAGGAATCGCCCAAAAGCATGAATACCTGGCTCTAGAATACATACACAAAATAATCACCACACAAAAGCAGAAATGGTGCACCAAACTAGCACAATCTGCAGGAGAAAAACTTAACTCGAAGAAAACAAATCAATGTCTCAGGAAAACACACCAAATGTCGCGACTATCTTAACACCAACGTTGCCAATACCATAACATAGAACCAAACGGCCTAGCAACGGTTGCGGAGGTTGAATTCAAATTCCATTAGAATCAATACTCAAACACACCACACATAATGCCGGAAAACTCAGAATCTTAAAACCATCTAGACAAAATCGATCTCAGCGATCCCATGAGCAGAATACGAATAGGTAATAAAATATCAGATAGTCTCGAGATTACCAGCAGATTCAAACAAGGTAATATCTTGTCACCAATACTCTCCAATTTTGTATTAGAATATGCGATTCTAAAATAAAAGAGGACTAAAGGAAAATAACATTGAATGGCTTGAACCAGCTTATAGCGGATGAATTAGATAAATGCACTACAAAGTTACACTGATGTCTTAGCAGATGCTTGCAATGAGATGGACCTACAGGTGAACGTAGAGAAAACAAAATACATGAAACAAGACGACGAAATACAGAAGAATAATTAAAAACAAGATACAAAAGTAAATAAATTTAAATACTTATGACTATAAACCAAGATCACGAAAGAAATAAAATCGCTTAGCATCAGGCAATACATGTTTGTATTCAGTCCAGAAGATAATAATCTCGCGATAAATATTTTAAAAGAATGAAATTGAAATATATAGATTGGTTATTCTGCAGCTTATAATGTTGCGAAAACTACGGTGAGATCCTGGCAGAGGAACATATATCGCGTGCTTGTAAATAAGGGTTTGGGAAAGGTATACAGGCCAAAAACGGAAAATATGAACGAAGAATAGGGTACACTGCATAGTGATGAACTTCACCTAATGTACGATTCACCCGAAGTTGTAACAATAATGAAACCACGACGGCTGAGATTGGCAGGCCATGTAGTTCGGATGAACAAGAAGACGAGAAAATGATATTCGTGTGTTTGAGTAACTGGAGGAAAAGAGGCCGTTAGAAAGTCCAAGATGTCGTTGGTAGAATAATATTAGAAGGGATTTTCGAAAAGTGGGTGATCATGATGAAAACTAACATCTTTTTCTTGTTTATAATGCAATCGCAAACATTTAAAGATCACAGAAAAAGAACTTGCTTTGTCCATTTTCTCCAAATTGAGATAAAAGATAAATTTGTTTGCTGTTTGAAAGGCCCTTTCAACATAAAGAACATATGCATACTGCGTTAGTTACAAGCAAATACTGATATTATAAGCAGGTATTAGCAATGCTAATTATGGACTTTTAAAACACCCACTTAACTCAAGAAACTGGACAAAGCACGTTGTTTTCCTGTGGACTTCATTTGTTAATGTGGCTATAAACTTGTGAGTTTCTACCAGAATATTGTAACTTTTAAAAAATATGGTACTTCGCACTGTTGATCACAAACTCGGTTACATATTTTCTTGACAAACTCAGTTTCATGTGCACTGCCTACACATGTTACGTGTATTACCAATGTGTTTTACGTGTATTAACAACTTTTATTCGTGTTTATATTAGATAATTTGATCTTATGCTATAGGCATGAATGTGTTTATTCTCTGAAGAGATACAACTCAGTTTGCAAGTTGAAATTTCTTAAGAAATAAAGACCATTCTCTTCATTCAGAATATTTTACAATTTATATTTGTAGGTAGGTACATTATATTAATGTTTGTAATGGGAAACTTACCTGAAAAGTTGACGCTCTTATTCAATCGAACGAGTGCAATATCATTCATGAGAATGCTTGGTAAATTAAACTTCTTGTGGGTATGGATCTTCTCAGGGACATAGTCTTGCACAGGATCAGCACACATGCTATCGTCGCAATCTGGATTGGTCCTGCTATCATGCTCTCCAAGTCGTATTCTTGCCCTAGCATTATTGAAATAGTACGCACATGTAATTACTTTTTATGAAAACTTTTATTCTCATTCCCTCTCAAAATAAAATATTAATAAACGAACGCAATACTGTATATTTAGCATTGTTATTTTCGCTATGCTAACTTCATTATTATCTACTTTATACGAGATAATGTACTCGTATTGTACCATGTCAAGTCAGACACTTATGTGGTACCGACCTAGGATGTTAATCTATTCATGACAATAAATTGATTGAGTGAGATATACATCTCACTTACAACAACATTTTTACCTTGAAAGTTTATTAGAACTGTTGGCATAATTGTGACAAAACTTAAGTGTTATGTGTCAAACGAAAGCTCTTGGATCCCTGAGTTCTCTAACAAATCGGTAATTACTACATAAACGGCATTGAAAATACACCACGCAGCAGGATTGATTGTGTTTGAACTTGAAAAATACAGAGATGTGTTCCAATAATGGCTGACGCGCGAGGATATTTCAAAGTATCTCTGTTTACCAAGTTTTAATACAATCTAATATAACAGACATTTGCTTCTGGAGAAGCTTTTTTAATGTATCCTAGTATCGTAATAATCGATTTTTCAACTGCCCAAAAGGGTTTTACGATTAACTAATAACAACAATCGATATCCCTCGCCAATTGATTTCATTTGATATATAACATTTACTTACTTGCACTTATGTCAAAATCCCATACACAAAGATATATAGGATGTTCGCATGAATATCTATCTACCATTAAGAAAAATAAATATCTCAGGAAGCGATAATAATAATATTGTTTGCTTTTATTTGATTGAAAGAGAAACTCGTCAAGTTTTTTATCACCAAAAGGAGACAGATCAAAACATTACTAAAGCTCGTGCACTTAGCATTTGCTGACAAGTAAGTAAAATGTCGCCAGGAGGCTATGCTTTTTTTAGGGGGAGGGTTGCCGAATTAAGTCTCCTTAACACAGAGACCGTTTCGAACAATTGTTTATGCCACCGAACAATGGAATGATGATCTGGTGATTCCTGTCAGCATATTAGTCTAACTTTTCTTTGTATACTAACAGGAGACTTGAATTCAGTAAACCAAAAGGAGCACATACATTTCTGACGCCATTTTGCTAACTTGTAAGCAAACGCTAAGCACATGCGCTATAGTAATGTTGCGATCTTCCACCTTTTGGTTATAAACTTTGATGAGCTTTTCTTTCAGAAAAGCAAAACAGAATAAATTCCTTCCCGAGATACTTTACATTTATTATTGATAGATATTCATCAAGACACCCAGTATGTCACTCTCAAACTCTCTCTCTCTCTTTGTCTCTTTTAGGCGTTCAGTTGTTTTACAATGAGTTATTTTCTACTAGTGATTTCTCCATATCTTCCTAAAGATTACCATGAGGTAGCGAATCTCGCAGTTATTACAGAAATTCCTAACCAAATCTTATTTTTCTTGTTCCGGTTTGCAGCGCAATATTTGAGGCGATATGTGCGTTATACTGTATGTTATGTGTATTAGCAACATTCGCTAAAATTATGATGAATATTTATTTTCGAACTTAAGTTTTTTTTACAAGATACTAGTATGCAATTCTGCTTATCACATGGCAAAATCCCATAAGTCAAAACTAAATAGTAACAAACATACAAAGATTTAAAGACACTATTCACATACAGGTAAATGGAAATAAAAACTTCATTTTTCCTTTCCAATAAATTCGAGAAAATCGATATATATCATTATGTTAACAGGTCAACGATGTAATATTTGTCAAAGAATGCGAAGTTGTATGTTAACGAATTAAATAGTTTCGTCATCCACCTGCGTAGTATTACATCTAAAGTCCAACTGTAAGTCTCAGTTTTAGAACAAAGAAGTTTGAGCTAAATTGAATAGCTTCTCAAGCCCAAGGAAGTTGGCATTATTTTAATTCAGTGAAAGAGCTACATCACGATAGAAAATTATGTGAGTACATTGATGTGGAAAAGTCTTTATTACAAAAACGATGAGAGGAGCTGACTTCGTAATGTATTCCTCAAAAATAAATCCTGCAGGGGAGTTATCAACGTTTCTCTGTACTCTAAAGAACTTCTAAGGAAAGGTTTGAAAACGTTATATGCCTTGTGAAGTACTAATAAATCAGAAGGGAAGCTTTATACACATCTCTTCAAGGGTTCACACCAACTGATGCACCAAGTGATACTGAAGATAAACTGTGCTGAGTGACGAAGTAATGAGTGAACATAGGAGATGAGTGAAGGAACAAAATATATGCTTTGCTCTTAATAATTTTGCTTGGACATAATTTCCATATTTCCTTTTTTGTTCTGAACAATATCCCAACTCCATGAGCATATGCTGTTTGTATATTTTTAACGTAAATTATTTGCTTCAGACAATTAATGGTAGAAGTTACAACAGGCATTACTATCCATATAAGAGGCTAAATATTACTGTCAAACAAAACTCGTTATATTATGCTTTTCTTGTTCGTACTGACAAGGGAGGGTCACGATATGTTGTCGCTGAGATCCTAATCAAACATAGTGCATCTAATAGAGGATGCTGATATACGGAGAACACCAATATCTAAGGTGCGATGGACAATGGGGGCGGAGCCAGGAGGGGCGAAACCTCGAAATTTACAGAAGTTAAATAAAGGATATATCCAGTGCGTTTCAGAATACAGAACGGAACTTTCGGGAGATGATTTCTGGCATTAAAACAAGTTAAATATGTCCTTTGAACATGGGTGAAATTTCGCTTAGTTTTAGAGATACAGTGTTTCCAACTTTGAGTCCAAAATCGACGGCTAGTAATGGGAGGAAATGAATAATAATTCTCAATAAGTCAGAAACGAGTCATTGAATGAAAATTCCGTTTCCGGACATTTGTTTCTAGTAACATGGTGGACATCAGGAGTAAAAACACAGTGTCACCTGTTTGTAAGTGCTGCCAACTAGGTATACACTTTTTTCTAATGGCAGTTCGTCGTGTTATTGGATATTTTACATCAACTAATGATGATAAACAACGTACTTAAAGCACACACCACCGTGTTGCAAACTACGGATAAGACAGAGAGGTTTTAGCGATCTTGTACAAACTGCAGGCTAGTCCATCTGAAATCGTTCAACTTGGTTAATCAACCTCTTTCAAAATAAATAATAATATTAATACTTATATTCCTCATATTAGAATAGTTCAAAACGAGTATTCCTTTATTTATATCTCAATCAATTAATTAAAGGCCGCCAGGCTTGCAGTAGTTTACAAAAATGTAGTATCTCCTTACTGGTTTATCATAGGACATTCAAACAGGAATCATTTCCCCTCCTTTAAATCTGCTTGATAATTCTAGTTCTCTGAATGATAAGATTAAAACGTAACGGAAGTGGTCAAAATAATATCCAAATGTGATTGTCAAAACAAAATAAATTCCTGTTTTAGGGGGATTTCTCGTACGGAGCTGATTCAATATCAGTGTTGATCTTTTGTACACTATTACACATCACAATCTACTGAAAATGTACAAAATATGAATGCTGATAAGTTTTTCCTTAGGTTTTTATGAATGTTTGAAAATCCAAAAATTCGTATTTTATGCGTATTGGAGGCCCTATATCTCTGGTAGGACAAAATATACAAATATATTTTTTCACATGTTTCACAATTATATAAATAGAAATTATGATAGTAATTCTAACTATGATATTTGAGTCTCGACGGAGTTACAAATTTGCAAATTAAGGATTAATTGCATTAAGGATTCGCGCGTACTTTGACAATATGTTTACCAAAGCGCGTACGAGTAATATATCCCTAATTTACAAATGAATAATGCGATCAAACTCAAATATCAAAGTTGATATTTCTATCATGTGCTCTTCTTATATAACTGTACAACATGTGAAAAAATATTTTTTTATATATTTTGTCCCACGAGAGATGTCGGGTCTCCAATACGCATAAAATACGAATTTTTCGATTTTCACATTCATAAAAAAAATTAAGGAACTATATATCAACCTTCATATCTTGTATACATTCAATATAATTTGATGTGCATTAGTGTACAAAAGATCAACGCTGATATTAAATCTGCCCCGTAGGAAAAAGTCCCCTAAAACAGGAATTTATTCTGTTGTGACAATCACATTTGGCTATTAATTTGATCACTTCAGTTGATTACATTTTAGGATTATCGTGCGGCGAACTAAATTATCAAGCAGATTTAAAGGGAAAAATGGTTTTTGTTTGAATGTCCAATAGTAAACCAATACGCAGATATTACATTTTTCTAAACTACTGCAAAAATGGCGGCCAATAATTAATAGATTGGGATATAAATAAAATAATCCCCGTTTTGAACTACTCTAATATAAGGAATATAAGTATTATTATTATTATTATTTGAAAGAGGTCGATTAACCAAGCAGACGGACTCCAGATGCCGTTTATCATCACTAGACGATGTAAAATATCCAATAACATGGCGTACTGCCATTTGAAAATAAAACTTTCTACCTAGTTGCCAACACTAACAAAATTGTGACACTGTGACATTTCACTCCTAATGTCCACCATGTTACTAGAGACAACTTTCTTGAAACCGTATTTTTATTCAATGACTCGTTTCTGACTTATTGAGAATTTTTCATTTCCTCCCATTATTAGGCGCCGATTTTTGACTCAAAGTTGGAAACACTGTATATCTAAAACTAAGCGAAATTTCACCCATGTTCAAAGAACCTTTTCGACTTGTTCCAGTTAGAATTGTTAGCTGTTGTGTTTTTGTGTGACTACTTCTCCGACTTTATTATAGGTCGTGAAGTGGTAGTGCATACAGATAATAAGGCTATAATTCATTTGAGTACGTTAAGGAATATCGATGCACGTACGACTAGGTTACTCCTTAAGCTTCAGGACTATAATATAACTTATGAGCACATAGCTGGGTCTGATAATGTTGTCGCAGACACTATTTCAAGACACCCTCCTGATGATTGTCCAAATTATCCCAAAGAATTTTCGGTAAACGCTATATTTAGCAATTTTACTCAATCACAATTTTTGAATTGTTTCAGAAATGTACAAGCTAACGATTTGTATTGTTTGAAACTTAAAGAGAAATTGAAGAAGGATTGCAATAGGGTTTGCGAGTTTCAGGGTCTTATTTATGTTAGTATTGCTAAGGATAATGGTGAATGGAGATTAGTTGTTCCAAGAACTTTAGTACATAGAAAGGTCAGTGAAATTCATTTGGAAGGACACTTTGGTATTCATAGATGTTACTTGTTTACGAAACAAATCTTTTTTTTTAAATCTATGAAGAAATATATTATTAGATTTATAAACGACTGCGAACTATGTGCTAAGACTAAGGTAACTGCGAGTGCATTGACTAAGGAGACATGTCATGTTGTCGCTTCAGCTCCTCATGAGAAGTTATTTATAGATCTCATAGGGAAACTACCTTGTAGTTCTTATTATTATTTCGTGTATTCGATTGTTGATGTGTTTTCTAAATTCTTGATGCTTTACCCTTTGAGATCTACACATGCTAAGGAGATTGGGACTGTATTTGTTAAGAGGTATTTGAACCATTTTCCAACGCCACAAATGATTGTATCTGATAGAGGTCCACAGTTTACCTCTCTTCTATGGAGAGAATTTTGTTCTTCGTTAAGTATTAAACATGTCATGATTAGTCCATAAGATCCTAAATCAAATCTTGTTGAACGTTACCATACAGAAGTTAATACGTTAGTCCGTTTGTTTTGTCATCGCGAACATAGGTTTGGAGTTCTAGGATATCTGAGATTCAAGCTTTACTAAATAATTCGATTTCTCGCGTGAATGGTTTTGCTCCTTCAGAGATTTTTCTAAATTATTCTGCGATTGATGATTTTAAGAGAACTATTGCTTGGCCGGATCATTTGGACTTTGATGATTCACAATTTCGTTATCAGATTGTAATTCTAAATTCCGCTAAGAATCAGAACAAGAATGAGAAAGTTGTTATATTATCGGTTGAAATAAATCCTGACGACTTGGTTTTCGTCAAAACGCACTTTTTGAGTTCTGCTGCTGATAGATCTATTAGTAAATATTTTCTTAAGTATATTGGTTCATTTTTAGTTGTGGTTGTTGTTCACAACAGGGTCGTTTTGAAGACTTTGGATGGTAGTGATGCTGGAGGGCACAACATTGATAATGTTAAGTTATTTAAGTGTTCTTTAGAGAAGAGAGCGGAGTTGTTGGGACATCAGTAATAAAAAGCTTAAAATTTCCTTTTTAAGTTTTTTTTTCTTGAGTGCCGAGTGATTGTGATGTATCAGTTCTTGAACATCACTACTGACATCTGTTGGCTTGTGAGGAAAACCAACCCGCTAGCTCTAGCGCATCTCATAGAGGTCTCTATGGTACTGTGTCTATGTATCAAATTATATTTTAGACTTTTTATACATTATTATTTTTTTCTTTGAAATGTATTTATTTATTTATTTCTATTAAATTCTGGGTAATTTAGTAATGGTCAATTCATGGCCGGGTCTCCCCTACGTTACCCCCGGTAGTAACGAGAGTTCTTATTTTGATATTTTTAGTACGTAAGTTGTTTATGCTTATTTTAGTAATAATATTTTCTTTATTAATTGTAAGGAATTTATTTTGATTGTTTTGCGTTTTGCTATTATTGGAACTCTGGATTTCTGTTCTATATCCCGATATTCACGTTATATTTTGTTCTTTCCGTCTCGTGTGAGTTTGGTTCGAGACTGCGTTTCCCCTGCTTAGTGCGCGTGACGTCATATGTTTTTGTACCCGATCTGTATATGGCGGAGCCTAACCGCCCTGACCTTTTTATATATATAATTCGCTGAGTAATGTAATATCTCCAGTCCATTAATACGAAGGATGTCTTCAATTTTTTTGTGAGTTCATTCCAAATTATTTCATATAAGAAAAGATGGAATTCAATCGTCTATCGAGCAAATTCTAATAATTTGTGAATTGTCGCCGCATGCCTCGTGTTTGCAGAGGGTAGCCATCTTGAGAATTTTTATTAAACGAAATTTGGTATTCAAGATTTAATAAATAACTTCGTGTGAATCGATTTGACTTTGCTTCCGCTTTGAACTTCTAAGGCTTCGTAACTTGTTTTAATCTGAAAGTTTCACCAGAGACTTTCACCATGTGTGCTTAATTTTCTCTACCTTCTCCTCCTCTAACAGTTTATGAACACGAGCATTCCAGGCGAAATTTAGGATTTTGTAATTTTGAAATTTGAATACTATTTTATAGTTAAGTACTTGAATTTTGATGCGTCATGTTCTCTGAAGTGAATTTGTCTATTATAGAAACAAATATTGCAATTTTGAATAACAAATAATGCGAAATTAATGCAAAAGCAAATAATGGAATTCGGCGAATATATGTTGTAAATATTTCTTAAGTATGAAAAACTCGATACTTCATCCTCTCTTAACCTGTTTCTTGGAATTTTGTTTGATTCAAAAAATGGAAGGGGTGAAGGAATCGACAGCCAAATAAGTGTGTGTGTTTTGTTGTGTTCACTGGAGTGCAGGCCGGTTGAGCCTCACGGATGTAACTTTTTCGGTGGGTAAATTTTAAATAACTAATTTCTATTTTCGGGCCCAATATTCGGATTTAAAATATATAACTTGAACAATGCATGTTACGTGTTTTGCACTGTGTTTTGAGGGTACTAATGAGCCTATTTTCCCTTGTATAAACTGTTCTTTCAATATTTTTTTAACCCAAAATTCTATACAAGTTAAAAATAGGGACATTTTGTGTGTACAGATCGCACCCCTTTGTAATCTATGGGATTATTATTCATATATCGTATACTATGATAATTAACTTCATTCTGTTTATAAAAGACTAAGTTTTCGCTTCAATTGTTAATGTGATAAAACTTTTAATTAATTCAACGACGGATGCTTAATAATATAGTTAGCACACTGTTCGTGATGTTCTGTACTATTTGAAAAAACAATTGTTGGCTGTCAGTGAAGTTTGTTTCTTTTCATAAAGTTTTATTTTGAAAATGTCAACGTGCCAAAGCTTATCATTTTATCTTCAGGTTATGTAACTCTTTGAACAGTAAAGTTTATAATGAAACTGTAATAAGTTCAATTCTGAAACCTGTTTAATTTCTTGAAATAAACAAATTGGGTTATAGAAATTATACTGCTATTTTGGTTGGTTGAAATTCTTGCATATTAGTAAAGCAATTCCATGCGGAATATTTGCGTGTTGCAATCCAACGTAAATCGTCTTCTTAGTACGGTAGTGTGATTAACCAAGATGATATTCTGGCTTGAAAGGACAGTGAGTTTTATTTACATTTTTCCCCATCGACCTATATTACATACAGTAGTATAAATGCTAATTGTTCCTAGTACGAAACAATTAGGTTAGGCTCGATTGTGATTATTTTTCTGTTTGTTTTCTTTATCTTCTACTTTGTGCGACTATGCAATTACACTCATCTGTTTGCTTACTTAATGAAAGCCCACCTACTGTGTAGAGTGGATTTGGTATGTTAAGCGAGAATCTCAACTTGGGGGTCCGTAGTTTCAGTACAGGAAAACTGCAGTGCTTTTTGAGTGTTTATACGAAGTGAACCCAATAATAGTATGCATCAGCTACAATTGGTCAGTGGCAAGGTGCCTTCTAGAATGCTGGCAAAGTTGCTTGTTTCGGGTTCATTATGGGATATGTTTACATTTAGTGTCACCTGTTTTCTCCGTTGTTTCGGATCCGGTGATTGTTTTCTCGTGTACCTAGCCGTCGATATGTGAGTTCAGCGCTTCGATTCTTTTGGTGGTGCTATGAAATATTCCATTCCTGAACCTAGTGGTTAAGTTCTGGGGAGGTGGCCACTTACGGCTTCATAGGTGCTGTGTTCCTTCTGTCCCCCAATGAAATATAATATATATGTGTAACTTCGTTATTATTTAATCATGTTGATGGAAACCAGCCTAGTGTTTTATGTTTAGTCGCTTCGATGTTAAGTGAATATATATTAATTATCAAGGTCAGGTGACTTGCTGTAAGACTTTGAGACAGGAGCAGAGTACTCCTGTAGTTGATGAGTGTTGGCTATGGCATTATTTGTAGTCAGTGGGGATATAGGCGGGGACACTGTTTATGGTAGGTGTAGTTGACTGGACCCCGGTGAACTTTTCTGCGCGAAGGTACAGGTATGGGAGGGAAGTAAGATGAGTGTTGATGAATGGAATTGCTTACGCTATGTCGCTGGGGGCGCCCTGTGGTAACCTGCATGCCTTATCTTAGCTCTGCCACAGGGGTTGTGGAAGTAAAATATATGTTGTGTTTAAGCCTCTTTCCATTTTGGGTAGATCTTCCACGGTTAGCGTGACCCTGATCTTGTGATCTGATTATTTTTATAGGCAAGATAGCCAAATCTGGCGATGGTCTTTCTGGCACGCTACAACCTTGCATTAAGAACGTTTTCTTTTCTCGTGTACAACGGGGCTGATAGGAGCCTTCCTGCAAGTCTGAATAGTAGCTCGCGAATTATGTGGTACTGTGCTTCAAGTTAAACGGACCTAAGACGGAGTATAGGTCTAGAAATAACTGGGTAATCATGTAGATATAACGGCGGGTGTTCTTTTTTTTTAACAAAATCTCTTTCACATTAACGAATCAATTTATTGACATAGTGTTAAACACCGATTATTTACTACCGAAGATTAAGTTAATTAAGATATGGTTATATGAGGTAAAAATGGTTTTCAGAACTCGTTCACTAAATACATAACTGATTTTTGGTTATGAAACGTTGGCTAGATTACGTTAGAAAAAATAAAACAATCTTACTATATATATCTAAGAAATACTATTTGTTCCTATCGGCGCCCTTCTGCACAAGGATGCAACACGTTCCTGATGCAATAGTATTTGCTGGACCAGTTCTTCTGATATTATTTTGATACTCTCCCGTAAGAGAAATCATCACGCTCTGTCCATTATTTCGGATGTGATTCTAAAGGACGAGAGGCGAAAAGCCTAGTTAAATGTTACTTAGACTAACTAATAGAAGTTTAACTAACCCAATCTAACCTAAACTTCACTGCTCATAACGATCCGAGAGAGTCTCTAAAGTACAGACGATTCTTCACTGCATGAAGCGATGCATGAAACTAGCTGGTCTAAACATCAATGTATCCTAGTGAGTACAAAAATTACCGACACAGCATAAGGAAGAGAAGGTGTTCTACTTACTCTGAGGTTAGACTTTTTTCATTAAGTGTGCTGCAGATCATCTTTACCACACTACATGTCGTTGGCCCTAATGCGGAACTACGTATAGTAACACATAGGCCTACTTCTCGCTTTTTACTCTCAGTTTACAGTTTCACTACTCGAATGTTTTTTATATATATTTTCAACGCTTCCACACACTTTGGAAACCTTACCGGTACAGTTCTCCTGTAATTTGCGGGTCATAATCTCCACTCCTTTATGCCTCCACTATTTTAAACGAGCCTGGAGAGTATCTAAAGTGCAATCAGAAAAGGAAATGTCCCTAGTAGCAGGGAATATCGGCCAAATATTGGCCCAAAATCATCCAATATCGAACAAGGTTGCCAGTATTTCGCCGAAATTGACCCGACATCCTATGCTGTTAGATATTGTATATGACTTCGCTACTCTATTTCTTATTTCTTCAGTAAAAGAATGAGAACTTCGTTCACGATGCGTTTACTTTATTCTCCCTTAGGCGTTTCTTTAGTATGTCAGGCGTTCCTTGGAACCGTAAATGGAGCAGTTATATGTGGTGACTTTTAAAGGTAATCTGCATCGCGTATAATGAAAAAATATAACCTAACTTTTTCTAACCCGTCTTCGTTCGATTTCGCTCACTCGACATACTATCCGTGATTTTTATAGTAAACATCAATGGTAATATCACAATGACGTAATATTATCGTGATTCAGATTCATGAATTTGTGACATTTTTTCTTTCGAAAAAAATCACGCCCTACGTAAGCTAAATTAATACCTAGTGTTGCCAACGAGGCAAGATTAGGCTGCGTCGATCCGAAAATGTCTTATCCAGAAAGTGTCTTGTCTCGAAAACACACATATTGTATAGTGCTGCAGTTCTGCCTCGTCTCGTTTTTCATAGATATTTCTGTCTCGTTTCGTCTCGTGGACATCACTAGTAATACCCTCGCTTAGGACAATAATTTCCAGTACAAATTACAAATCGAGATTTTATAACAATAACGTTAACAGAGATCCTCTAACGTGAACAGTACAGAAGTAAGCAGGTCTAATTCTGCTTTCTAAACAAATGTGTCACATACATTATCGAGGGGAAAGGCGTAATAATATACCATAACTATACCATAGTAATTTAATTCATAATTATAAACATTTTTAAATGCTTACTTGCTTCTTACTGTATCCCACGTTGAATTAATTGCGCAATGAAACTACGAACGGGGTCACATTAATTTCTTAGAATTAGTAGTCCTTGTGCCAGACAAGTTGTTGATATAAAATCGAGGGACCAGATGAAACTTTCAGCACTTGTACACTGGCATGCACAGAGCACGAAAATACGTGATAGACAAAAAGTAGCTATCCAAGATGGCGGCCATTCAAAATGGCGGCTATCGCCAATTTTCAATGGTACATATATCCGCATCACATATCTCGTCTCTAAGTTATCCGATTTCGATGGTTCCTTTTTAAAATGAAGGAAAATTTCTTTGCATTTAATGCGCAATATCTTCATAAATCAAATATTTTTTTTTCAGTTAAATATAAAAATGTGAATTTTAACCGAAATCATTTTTATTAAATTTTTGACTGAGGCAGATTTTAGGTTTAGGCGAAAATTTCTTTTCAAAAAAGGAGGAAAAACAAAATTTTATGCATAATATATTCTTATTTAAATTTGCATAATATTTTCTAAAAAATGTTAGAAAACTACTATTTTTAGATAAATAAATGCTTTTGCAAAAGACACTGCTTTTATTTGAAGAAAAGAGCAATAATACGCTAATTAATAATCTGAACCAGAGCAATTACTGCGTATTTCTGTAGCAACTGCAACGCAGGATGCCAAGTACAACAGTTTCTGGTGTAAATGCTCCGGCGATCAAATTTATGCATAGCTTTCCTTCGCTGTCCTTTCTCCATTCATACTCTTCAGCCTCTGATATAGTTAAGAGTATTTTTCAATTTTTCGTATCTAAATCCCTATCCGAAAATTTGCGCGATCCAATGTATCCTTGCATGATGGTAGTTAGCAACAATCGACTTCACCCGCCTTTGGATGTAAATAATTTCATCGAAGCTCATTGGCTCTTGGAATACATGTATGTCACAAGTAAATTTCCAAGTGTCTTGAATAACTCATCTGGGACAGTTCACTCGATTCCTATGCTTCTAAATATTGTGACATTGTTTTGTGCTGTTCCAGTAAACCTTTTAATATTTCGTTGTCCTGCAAATTCATTTACACTGTCACAGACTGACCTGAATGGAATCTTATTACAGCTGATGCCACTTCTTAATAAATTTCTGAGACATTTTGGCCAATATAAAGTACTTTCAGTTAGTTTCTAACGCCTATCTCAATATATTTACTTGCTTTAACCTGTTTGCACAGTACAACAGAAAACCAAACTTTTATTAGTAATGATTTCTAAGGTCCAGATTATGGGATAGTATAGCGCTTATCTTCAAATAAAAGTATATAATAAATGAAGCATCTTTTGAATTTAATTTTAAGACCTTTAGGCAACTTTGGGCCAAACAGGATGGATGATGAGATGAATTGGTGGAATAAAGAAACTGGGAAGAAACGGGAGAAGCCCGAGAAAAGCCACGCATACGGTGTTAAGTCCACCACAAAGTCCATATAGCAAGAGCAGGGGTCGAACCGACCACGCCTTGCATCATAGGTGAGCGCTAAACTATTAACCTACCGCGGCCCAGTAGCATTTTGAAAGCAAATATTTATCTAAAAAATATCGTTTCCTAACCTTAAATAAGAAAATAATTTTAAAAAATTGTTATTTTTTAATTTCACTTAATAAACCAAAACTAAATATACTTAAGTAAATATTAAATAAAATAATTTAGGTTAAAATGCACATTTTTAAACTTAACAAAAATTTCGAATATATTTATGAAAATATTGCTCTTAATAAAAACTGAAAGAAATGAACTTACATTTAAAAAAGGGAACCATCGAAATCTCGTAACATTGAGAATTGGCGATAGCCACCATTTTGAATAACTACCGTTTTGTGATGTCTATCACCCATATTCGTGCTCTTCATAGACAATAGCTGTTATGTTTTATGTAGTATTATTTTATTTTTGTGAAGGCCTCTTTACAGCCTTCACGTTTTTACCTTTTCTGCTAAAGACCATCTACATCTTTAGTTTTTATTACGATTTTATTTTTCTGAAGAGCTTAGATCTTCATCTTTTATATGGTTTTATCATTTTATTTAACAGCTATTTTTAGACGTGACAAAGATAAGGGGCTTCCCCCGTATCGGGACGGGCGTAAGCCATAGTGCTGTTACCGCCCATACAATTAATTTTATCTTATCTTATCTTCATAGACAAGTGTTCAAGAGCTGAAAGTTTCATTTGTTCCCTACATTTTGTACCAGAACATCATGTAGCTTCTACACGCATTAGTGCCTGCGTAATGTTACCTCGGATTGCAGAATTTTTCAAACAATTGTCCATATCTCTGGTTATACTTATCGGATTTAATTGATCTTTTTTTTAAAGCCTAGGTTACATGCTATATTTTTGTAATGACATAGGTGTATCTAAAACCAGTCGTTTCAAAGTTAAATATTAAATAAGAAAATATGTTAGGCTAAAATGAAACTTTTTTACATTTAACTGAAAACGTATTAGATTTACGAAAATATTGCTCATAAACATAAATGTAGCTAATGAAAATATCTTTCATTAAAAAGAAGAATGATCGAAATCGGATAACTCAGAGCCGAGATATGTTGATTTTAATAAATAACGTCGGCCGCCATTTTGGATAGCTACCTTTCTGGAATGTCTATCACGTATTTTCGTGCTCTATACATGTCAGTGTACAAGTGCTGAAAGTTTCATTGCCCCCCCCCCCCCCCATTTTTACCAAATCATCGTTTTTTGACTTCTGGCACAAGGACTATAGGTGTTTATGGTTTTAACGAACACAAAAATAATAGTGTTACCAAATTTGTTAGTAATTCGGAAAACAAACATAAATAAAAAAAATGTAACGTGAAAAATAGTAATTATGAGAATAAACTTGAATTTTGTTCGTATTTATTTTGATCAGAGGTTGAAATTTACCTTATATATTCCAAAATTATTCCCAGGAGACGTCGTGGCATATCTGTGAACCATGCTAGGAATCTAGTCTACCGGCTCTTTACTAATATATGGATCAATTATTTGTTTTCCCGACTTCCTAGAACACCTGCTAATTATTACAGCATAAAAATTCGTTGTTTTGGGCACATATACAAAGAATTACAATATTTTGTTTCCAGATATTTTTCATTCCCTGGGAATATGTAAGGAATATTTCCTAGAAATTCCCGTAAGTGTGCCAAATGTTATTTGCCTCGAGAATTATTCCAGGCTGATTCCCAATGTGCCAGGAATATTTCTGGAACATCGGGAGTTAAAGAGGAATATTCCTGGAATATGATATGCTATATTGGGTGGGTCAACCAAATACCTTTACTGATCATCAGATTACCTGTACAAAAACTCTTGACCATATTTTAAAATCCCACCATACATTATCACCAATGGTCGAACTTAGTAAGTAACACAGAAAATATAAATTAGTAAGAGATAAAACTTTCTATTTCTCATTGTTGTTTTTTGTCATATAATATAAAATTATAACTTTATGTGCTTTTGGCCTTAGCACCCAGATTAACAATCCTAACATCTTCCTGAAAATAAAAGACATGGTTCTAACCGTATCTAACCTTTCCTAAATTCCTTATACATCAACGTTTCATTCTATCGCTCTGCTAGATATTTTCTAAACTAACAAACCATCAAATATCTAATCACATACGCATGTTGACATATTCATTCAATCCTAATCCTGATTTAAAACAATATAACCTAAGGTAATATAAATATATACCACACTCACAATTAACCTCGTTTATTGAACAAATCAATTCATTGCTTTAAACAAAAGCAAGTATTCAGTAAACACGAACGTGTATTTTCTAAAATAAGAAACGAAGTAAGCCTGGAATTAAGCCATATCTAAACATAATGAATCTAACTTTAAATGAAAACATTTCATAACCATAGAAGTTCACATTAACATAAATGCATCAATTAACTATTGGATGTCCGAGGTTATTTCTTTAGTGAAACCTGTATGTACTTAGTAAACCGCTTTCTTTCCAGTTGTAAGTCCTAATCCGGTATTCATTATGCAACACGTGTTTCCTCCTATTTCTGTGTCCTTCATCTGTGATTTTTCCGTTTCCACTACATTCACCTTGGCCTTGCAGTCTATTTGCTCCTTTGTTACCTTGCTTCCATGCATACTACTTCCCTCCACAGATGTCTCCTGTTAATTATCTGTTTCAGATAACCCTGTTATCTTATATATATCCAATGAACTTGTTCTGTAATGCTTTTACATCCTGAGCTAATTGTGCCAATCATTTAGAAAATTCCACTCTCGATCTTGCAGATGACGCTCACTTCTCTGCATGTCGTTTCTAATTTCATTCTCTTTATAGAACCCTTGCTTCCATCCTGTTATCTTGTTCTCTCTATTTGCAAGCAATGCTCTTCTAAATTTATTTCAATGCATGCTCTGTCTGCAATCGACCAACACTGCGTTCATTTCCTTTCTGTTCACAGCTCTATAGGGCATATCATTCTCTATTATATACCAACGTAGTCGGAATAGTATACCATTACCATTACTTTATATACCATTACTTTTGTAAATATATGGAATTATAGATGTTCCCAATATAATATGTGGTGATTGATTAATGTCACATAACTGAGTGTCTGTGATAGTGGTCTCCGAAATATAACCTAATTTGTCAGCTGTTGACTTATACGTTAAACAGTTCACTGCCTGAATCGAGTACAGTTGTATGAATCTTTTCCTGAATGCACATTCTTATCAAAAATGGCGGTGACTGATTGCTAGTTCCTTTAACCTCCATATAGTTCACCCATATAATTTATTCCAAATCCTCCATATAGTTCCAAATCCTACTAATCCTATTCCAAATTTATTCCAAGTACTAATGCTTTTCCCTTTTTCTTGTTGTTCAAGTTCTTCCTCCAATACTTGCCTGGCCTTATTGGATGGATTTGTCCGATAACTATTTACATACCTTCTTTTGCAACAAACCCTGTAGTTTCCTTTTACC
Source organism: Lepisma saccharinum (assembly GCA_022664845.1). Classification (NCBI taxonomy): domain Eukaryota; kingdom Metazoa; phylum Arthropoda; class Insecta; order Zygentoma; family Lepismatidae; genus Lepisma; species Lepisma saccharinum. The sequence continues at coordinate 193,498 of JAGDQP010000141.1, forward strand.
CCACATTTTGCACATAATTTGTTGAAAGCTACACACGCCGGACACTGATTACAAAAATGGATTCTAATGTACTTATCACCTATTTGTTTATATCATTTTCTCTTTTCTCCTACTACACTATTTGGACCTTTACGAGCAATCATGTTAACTTTACTGGCAGAATTCACCTTTCCAAACTTAGATGACTCTATCTCTTTCTATTATTTCGTGCTGTACTGTCACTGCACTAGGTGACTCAAATGTTAACTTATCTGTAGCCAATAACCTATCCCTTGTTTATACCCCTCTACTCCAAAAATCAATTGGTCAGTTGTTTCGTTCAAAAATCCTTTATATTTACCTTCAGTGGATGAATATATTCTACCATAGGTTGTACTGGCTGCTGAACCATCGTGTTCATACGCAATCGCTCTGTTCTATAATTGGAATACGCCTCCAGTAATTTTATTAATAACTCATCTCGGTTAATTTCCTAGGGTTTAGATGAATCTGTACCTTTTCAAATGTATCACTATCAAGGGCTGCTAGAAGTAAGTCTAATTTATTTGGACCCTCAAGTCACAGAATTGTGCAGTGAAAGTCAGAAACTAATTTTGTCCATATATAGGGAACAAACTCGTGGCTCCCATATCACTACAAACTTTCTTTCTTTGCATTTAATAGACCGATTTATCATCGTTCTCCATCTTGTTGTTCGGGAAACCTTCAGTCTGTTACATTTGATTAATAGTTCTGGAGTAAGATCTAAAGTCCATTCGAGCTAGCATTACAGGTACATTTAATAATGATCTATCTCAAAGAAAAGAAATAATGGTAAGCTGTACTTTTATTCGTCATATACTTCAACATACAAATACTTCAATTTCAGTGGCGACTTCTTGACCATTTCTTTGTTGCTTATCCTAGTAACCGATGTATTCACATATTATCTGGATCAATCAAATACATTTACTTCACACACATCAGATTATCTGTACAATAATCTGTGATCATTCCTAACTATATTTTAAAATTATACCATATATTATCACCAATAGCCAAACTAAATAACACACAGAATACAAATTAGTGAGAAATGAAAGACTCCATTTCTTATTGTTGCCTTTTTGCCATAGAATATAGAAATAACTTACTGCGTTTTCGGCTTCAGCACCTAGATTAACAATCCTAACAAATGACCCATATATCCGTTGTGTAAACATCTAGCTTGAGGTACTTTCAATAGTACAAGCATGAATGTTCAATGTAATAGTACAAAATTGTTGTTATCTGTTTCTTTTAATTACTCTACATTGTGTGGTATCTTTAGTCAGTCTACTATACATCCGCAAAAACGAACAGTTGGTTGAAGCGATTCAAAGTTTATTCATATGTTTATTAAACACGAGAGGTTATTTACCTAATTGCAGTTATTTACCTATTTACCTACATTATACAATATTCTACACATACACACACAGACACACACACACACACACACACATATATATATATATATAGGGTGAACCCGAAAGATGTGGAAAAACTTAAGGAGGTGATTCCTCAGATCGAAACAAGAAAAAAGTCCTCTGGTAAATTTTCGAATTCTACTTCGTGTAAGAGATACAGGGTTGCCAACTTGGAATCCAAAATCGACTGTTGACAATTGTAACTGAACAGAAAGATGTGGAAGAACTTCGGAAGGTGATTCCTGAGACCATAACCAGAAAAAAAGTCATCTGGCAAATTATCGAATTCCGCTTCGTGTAAGAGATACAGGGTTGCCAACTTGGAATCCAAAATCGACTGTTGACAATTGTAACTGAACAGAAAGATGTGGAAGAACTTCGGAAGGTGATTCCTGAGACCATAACCAGAAAAAAAGTCATCTGGCAAATTATCGAATTCCGCTTCGTGTAAGGGATACAGGGTTGCCAACTTGGAATCCAAAATCGAGTGTGGGCAATTGTAACTGAACAGAAATATGTTGAAAAACTTCGGGCGGTGATTCCTAAAATCAAAACAAGAGAAAAAAATCCCTGTGAGCAAATTCTCGAATTCCGCTTCGTGTAAGGGATATAGGGTTGCTAACTTGGAGTCCAAAATCGACTTTTAAGAATTGTAACTTATTAGAAAGATATGGATAAACTGCGGGAAGTGATTCCAGATATCAAAACAGGAAACATGTACATACGAGCATCATGGCAAACTGTACTATACATAGTTTCGCAGACAGAGGTGTCTCAATAAGTAGGAGCAGCCTGATAGTTGTAGGTTCTGTCGCATGACCCCGACGATACGTCTCTCGGACGCAAGTTTCGCTCGTAACAAGTAATGGGGACAACTACGACAAATGCTCACAAAGGGAATGACTGAAAAGATAAGGACAGTGAACACACAGCTGATGGGCGAAGTCATGCGAGACACGCGGAACACGAATGATAATCTGTTGACTGTAGAGTAACTATAGCTTCGCTCGCTGTAAGGATAATTTTGTAGCCAACATACATACAACACAGCAATAGCTTACTTACCTCTAGTTTAAACACAGTAAATGTTCTAAATGCCCTCATGGCTTTCAATGCAAGCGTTCACACGTCAAATCAATTACTGACGTACCCTGTCGAATGTTAATGTCAGAGTTCGCACAGTGTCACGTTGCCCTGAACCGCAACGTCTGCTGTTGTTGGTATCCGACCTACACCGCTCTGACCTTTACTTTCCCTCACCTTCGGCCAACTATACATCCGAAATAATGCAACTTTCTGCTTGTTTTCCTAGGACTTTTCCTCTTGTTTTGTACCAAGAACTACCTCCCGCAGGTTGTCCACATCTTTCTGTTCAGTTGCAATTGCCAACAGTCGATTTTGGATTCCAAGTTGACAACCCTGTATCTCTTACAAGAGGCGGAATTCGAAAATATGACACAGGACTTTCTTTCTTGATTTGATTTCAGGAATCACCTCCCGAAGTTTTTCCATATCTTTCTATTCACTTATAATTGTCAACAGTCGATTTTCGATTCCAAGTTGGCAACCCTGTAACTCTTACACGAAGCGGAATTCGAAAATTAGCCAGAGGACTTTTTTTCTTGTAGGAATCACCTCCCGAAGTTTTTCCACATCTTTCGCAAAATTCCGTTTACAACGCTTGGGAGAAGAATCTACACATGAAAACAAACAAAACTATGTGACAGTTTGTTAAATTCGGTGTCATTTCCGAGTTACAAGCTGTCGCAAATGGCGGCAAAACGACGTGTGACACCTCATTGCGGACAAAGGAAAGGTGTAACAGCAAGCGGTCCCAAACATTTTAGAGAAAGTAATGCCTGAATGACACAATGGTGGCAGAAGCAGGGCGATAGGGACGCGGCTCAAGGAATTTATCAAAGGAAGGGGGGTATTGATGTGAACAGACTGACATGCGGAAAAGGGATGCAGAAGACGAGAAACGGTGGCCCACGCATGTACGATACATAACCGGAACCACCGGGAATGAGCAGTGACGCTACCGAAGGGGCCAAGGGGGGGGGGCACTTGCCTCCAACAGGAAACTTGTTCTCCGAAAGACAACAACAGTACACTGGAGTACATTGATAATGCGAGCAAGGTGTTACCCCACCATAACGCAGTCTACCCCACCCCTAGACAATCACTCCGAATGCCAATTAACTCTCGTGAGGTTTGCCGAAAGCGTTTGCGAGCGAGAGCCGTGAGAAAGTCTATTCTAAGAGCCTATACCGTGGGAAAGGTATCGGCCAGGGCCGTATTGAATTTTATTTTAAGACTAAGTGGCATATATGGCCTATGCTGTGGGAAAGGTAGCTGCCAAGGCCAGTTAAGTACATGTACCCTCCAGGCATTTACCTAGCGGGACTACGAAAAACCTTGGGGAATCCCAGTCAGGATGGTCGGACCAGGAATTGCAGACCGCCCGAATGCAATTCCATGTGCTCCAACAGAGCTACGGACCTGCAACAAAGGTATCTACTACATCCACACTCGTCGTGTTTCGAAACATACAACTAAACACTCTACTACCAAGGCGCACAGCTCCCTTGCATCTCGTTACGAACATTATGGTTCGTACGTAGTGCTTCATAGCAATTGGTGTAAAACAGAGTTGCGACGTAGTGTACTAAACTGTTGCGTGTTCTTCGGACCAGTGTATAATCCGAACTGCCAAACGCTATTTCGACAAAGCTTCGTGTTGGTGTCCGCGCGTGAGCTCCGCTAGGGGCACTGGACGTAAGGTCAGATGTGGTGTATGAGAGCTTGGTGAAACGAGAGATAGAAACCGTCCAAGTAATCTTTCAGAGCATACACAACACGCTGTCAGAGATGTGGGAGGCATTGAATACCATCCACTCGATCAGGTTAGACTACAGACATCTCACATTTCAGGGCAATGGCAGTTCAACACGAGTCTGAAACCGTCTCCCAAGCAGTTCTTCCTTTAATTCGGGTATGAAGTAAGTCGAAATCACACAGGAAGACATCCAGTGAGTATGGTGGGTGCTTTAGTGCCTCCCATTTCCAGTAAAAAGAATCTTGCAGGGTGGTAGACTCGGGGATGCGGCGTTGGACCAACACTTCGTACGACCAGCAGCCGCTCAAGCAGCAAGAACCGGCGTACGACCCACATCCCATTGTAAAATCCTGTGTTGGTCGAACGCCGGTTCTACGAAATATTGGTTCGATGCCGGTGTTGGTCCTGCGCAGGTGCCCAAAAATAATTTAATATGTTATTTTTGTTGTTTTTAGGTTTTATATATCTAGGGCGTTGTCAATTTTCTTGTTGGTCCAATACTTGCATATACCAGCGACTGAGAATGGGGCTGCATCCTCCTTCCAAAAGTCCCTTAAAAAGAACTCCGTGGTAAATGCCCTTACAGAGACATACAGTACTGGCAGAAGATTTTTTCACAATTAATGTGAATTTTGAAGTTATTGTAGAAAAATGCATGGATTTTTATGAATCTGGAATGTTATTTTCGCAACGCACCACCTTAGGAGCACAAACGGTGTAATAAAAGTTAGTGGAGCGTTACAAATATTCCAATTGGGGTAGACGCAATGCCAATGAGCGTTAAATTAATTGGAAAGTCACAGCATTAATGCTCTTAGGCTAATTGCATGAGCCAGTGTCTGTTTCTGTGGCTATAGCCCCCTTTCAAAAATCCTTTAAAAGAATTTCACAGTAAATATATGCAGTAGGTATATATATTTGAAGAACCTAATTTTTGGTACAACTAATGTGAAATTTGGCATTTCTGTAGGTCCAAATTTTACGCCGGACCGGACATTTTTAAGTTCTTGTAGCACCCCCTTGTGCCCCTCCTAAATCGCTGGCTTGACAACATATCCATACAGATGGGAAAAATTCTTATTTTCTTTACAAAAATTTCTAAATTTGCATTACTTTTGAGAAAAAAATAGCTTCTCACACTATGGCCTTGCTGAGGACATTTACCGTGTAGTTCTTTTAAGTGATTCTTGGAACGGGGCTACAGCCCCAAAGACAGATCCTGGCTTATGCAAGTAGAATAGTCTCGGAGCACTTATTCTGTACTGTTTGCGATTAATTTGACGCTCACTGGCATTCTAAAAAGAAAATGATGACCTTTTTATAACGCCTCCCTTTGTTACTCCACTTTTCCACCGTTTAGAAGGCACGTTGCTAAAATAACGTTACAGATGTAAAACATTCATTATATATATATATATATATATATATATATATATATATATTACACTAATGTCAAATTTAATATTAATTGTGTGAAAAAATATCTTCTGCCAGTATGTCTCTGGTAAGTGCATTTATCATGGAATTCTTTTTAAGTGATTTTAGAAGGGGACTTTAGCTACCATATCAGTCGTTGGCAGTATACCGGTACATGCAAGTAACATTTGAGCATCAATTATGTGACTTTTGCGATTAATGTGAAAATAATTGACATTCCCAAAATAAAATCTAAAACTTTTTAACGACCACTGTTGTCAAAACGTCATTCCAAATTCTTAACCATCATATTTTTTTCTATAACTTCAAAAACCTTGGCTAGTGAATTTTGTACGAAACCTCAGAATCTGAAAAATTCTATCAAGAAAATCTAAACAGAAAAGAGTTCCTTACAAGGTGCAATATGAGGGTATACTTGCCAACAATGTCCAAGAGTCTTGTCAGCTCTTTGCCTCTTAGGGCTGATTTACATGCAAGCTTGCGTTGCTTGCTTTGCGAGCGTTTTGGCTGTGTAGCCAATTGAAATGTGTTTTATTGCGTGTAGTACGTAATAAAACACATGACTGAATTGGATACTCACCCAAACGCACGCAAAGCAAGCAACGCAAGCTAGCATGTAAATCAGGCCTTATTTTTAATCATTTTACACTAGTCATAAACTCTTGTATCAAGTGATAATGACTAGAGGACGGATTTTGCATATTTCTATTTTGATGAATATTCGATAATATGCATGATTAAAAATTCTATTTATGCTGTTTATAATTAAATTATGGGAATTTTATTGTGCATGTAATAGGCCCGTAGTCAGAACTAGATTTCAGGACGGGCAAACAATTTTACAGGTGGGGCAACAATACAGAGTGTTCCAGAATAAGTGGGATCTATTGCGTGAGGTGATTTTTTGGATCATATAGATGAAATATGTTCATGTGAAGCATAGGCCGAAAGTTGATAGTTCGCCAGCCAGATGTATGACGATGAATATGGATGAAAGGACTACGTCCTGTGTACAAATGTAACATAGAGACAGTGTTGGTATAATGTAATTGCATACATTGTAGTATCACTGCACGCGCAGTACTACAGAAATGTTCGAAGTCGTGGTCTGGAGTCGCTCAAGAAGGGAATGTTTTCAATGTACGTGAACACCGTTTGAATGCGTTCGTATAACGCATAATAGGCAAGTCAAGGACTGGTGCCTCGTACACGATCAATTTGACACGTCCCCAGAGACAGTGATAGAAAAGGAGAGGTCAGAAGAGAAGGGTGGCCAGGCAATTGGTCCAGAGCGTTCAATCTACTTGCGGGGGCGTTTCACTTCAAGGACTGTATATGCCTCTCGGGAGAAATTGGCGGGTATGCCTCATCGTGCATACCACATGGTCCTCCTCATCCCAAATGGTTTATTCTCTATCAACATAGGGGGATCGTTTTCAAGAAATTGGATGTACATGCGGTCCGATCATTTGGTCACCGATGAAACCCGCCCACACATTCAGGAGAAAACATGCTGGTGCTGGGTCACCACCGTGGCATGCAAATTTCCCTCTGGCCATACGTATTGGCGTTTGAATCCGTCCTGTATAGTGATATGGAACATCACTATTAAGTGGGATGGATTAGTCACTAAGGGCAATTTTATTACTACCTTCTGCAATGACATGCCCAATTCATTCGGATGCAAAAAAAATGTGCTTTTTCCTTATTCTTCAGAGCCATCTAGTGGGTAAACTATCTACTTTTGACCTATGTTTCATGTGAGCATATTTCGTCTATATAACCCACAGAATCACCTCCTGCAATAGTTCCAACTTATTCTGTGGCACCCTGTACGTATGGCTTTTTCACTTAACTCATGTATCTTTACGCAGCAAAAATTAGTAAAAGAACAATATTTTAGAAATGAAATAAACCCATTTCTGTTTGTTTATAAAGTAAGAAAACATAATGAAATACTTTATTATAAATTAAATCACTATGTATTTCCCTTCCACTTAAATGCTATTATAGTAACCAAGAGTGCCCAATCAAATAATTTGTACAAATCTTCTCCAGAATAATAAAATATTTCATACTTTTACATTTTGCTTTCCTTGTCTCTGTTCTTCATGTCTACTCTTATCATTCTCTTGATCTAGCATGATTTGTTGAGCTTTGACTCGAATTTAGTCTACTTTATCATAGAACGAATTGTAGATATACCAGTTTTGATCACGAATTCCAGCTCTTGGACTACATTTAGGAGTCTTCAAAATTTCATCCGTGGAATGTAGAAGCCCTAATAGTAGTTTTAGATAAAACAAACTATAAAGAAAGCATGACTACTTTTAATGCCAAGTTTTTAAAATGACATCCTCACCGAATATCTTATCGTTGTATTAAGAAAGAAACCAAACTTTTAAATAATGGATATTTTTTTTAATATTCACAACTTGGTCAAATCTGTCTTCTTCAGAACACCCTTTTCCACTGTGCAAACACTGCTCTCCAGTATTCGATTTGCCGGGGGGGGGGTGATGCCGGGGATTTTTCCTGGTGCGTGAGGATTTTATCCCCTTCAGTTGATTCCGAATATCATCCCAACCAGTGATAAAACCTTTGTATTTCTACCCAAACAGGTAATAGGTTTAAACTTACCAACAACCATTAGCTTTAGTAATTTATAACAAATCAAACATTACCGCTCTCGGCGTTTCTTCCTGTTCTGAAATGCCTTCTGGAACTTCAGTTATGGAATGGCCTGGAGGACCTATAGCGCTTTCCCCATCATTTCATCTGTAATATGCCACCATTAGGGGATGTTTTAAACTTAGGGAAGTGGAAGAAGTCGGCTGGTGACAAATCAAGGGAGTTAGCCGGTTTTGGGACGACAGGTGTCTGGTGCTTTGGTCCAAATCCATTTCCAACAAAAGAATGACAAATGGGAATGTGTATAATCTTGATGCACCTTCCAGGACTTCTTCTGCCAGATTTCTTCGTGGTCGTTGCATTACTTTAACCTAGAATGCTGCATTGATTGTGGAACCATGTTGCACAAACTCCAAATGAACGATCCCCTACCAGTCAAAGACGACGGACGACTCGTATAATTTTAGCATTGGATTTACTCATTCGTGGTTTTCTGAACGGTGATGAAGATTGTCCAATCCACCATGATGATTGGATCTTCTGTTCCACATCACGTTTCATCACCAGTGATCACAAACCTTAGGAAACATGAGCGAGCATTCGCTTGGGGTAACAATTCCATAGATCCTGACCTAGTCCTCCTTCTGTTCGCCTGTTAACAGACGTGGCATAAACATAGTGGCCACACGTCCCATCTGCAGTTTCACCGTCAAAATCGTGTCCCACGAACTTTATTGATGTCTAGTCAGTTCAGCAGCTAACGTACTGACGATTTATGACTTTTCGCACCCTTTTCCACGTAATCGATGTCGGTAAATGTAATCTTCCGAATTTGGACATGAACTGTGCAGTCCGAATTTCACGTCCTCGGTAGAGGTTTGAGCCGATTTCAAATATTTGTACAATCACTTACAATAATAAATGGAGGCTGTTTAGCTTTTCCTCCAAGGGAATTGTTTCACTGTACGCCTAATAGTTAGACAACCAACATGACTGTAATATGCGCCAACTGATGACATGCCTGGATATTCCTCCATTTGCAGGAAGAAAGAATGAGTCGCTGATGATCCTGTATAAAACCACGAGATAGGCAAAAATTACATTCACATTATGTTCTAAAAGATCGAAATTAATTCAAAGTAAAGGAAAATAATAATATAGACATCATACTGAAATTCAACGAAACTTGTCTTTTTCAAACACACACAAACAGAGGAGAAGAGAGAGAGCATGGAAGAAGACAGGGAAAGAGCGAAAAAGGAGAGAAGAAAAGAATGAAAGAGGGAAAGAAAAATGGCGGAAGATATGGTAATAAATGAAATTTTAACGCTTAAGGATACAGAGTCTGCGTCTTTCTCCCTTACCTCCTCTCTCTGTCTTGTGTGTTTCTCTCTTTATGGGATAAATTTCTTTCAGGAGGAATCGCGAACATCATTTACAGTGCTTAATTCCTTGAAGAAAATATTTTGAAATCCAGGCTGGGAATCAAATCAAAGACCTCGAGAATGAGAGTCTGAAAATTTGACCACTTAGCAACACAGATCATAACAAAGAAGTTGTTAAATCAGTCATTAAACTCTCTACTCTCAGCGGTTTATCCTAAATTTCAGTACCTACTCTCCACGTTCCCATGATCACTAATTTAGGTTATTTTTTGAAAAATGCAAAAGCAATCATTAATAATAAATATGAACATATAACCATATATTTTGAAAGAAAAAAATAAGAAATCCACGCCGGGAATCGAACCAGGGTTTTTATTTAGTAACCCAACGCCGTACCAATACGCCAAATCGGCAAATTCAAATTGATCGCTTGTCAGTGTTCTTTACGGTTAAGGAGCTACTTTTTCACTTCCATGGCAATGCTATATCTTCGTGTCTCTAGTCGCAAGTAGTCCTGCCAGTCAATCCGATACGGTCTACACAAAGTGAACTTTTAATTACCAACATTCAATAATTCCCTTTCACCCCCTGTACATATTACATCTATGTTTACCCCATAGATTAGTAGGAACGGGGAGTGAAAGGGAATCAGTGAATGTTGTTAATTAAGAATAGGGTCTAAACCTTCAATGTCCTATTGAGGCGGACACCTTCAATGTCCCATTCTCGCGCAGGCGGATTACCCCTTAAAAAGTAAATATTACTTCCTAGCTGGTGCTTCAAGTTGCCAATTTGAAGTATTGGTTGCATATCGGAAAGCTAATGCAGAGAACCCAGGATCGAATCCTGGTGTGTTTTTATTCATATTCTGTTCTTTAAAAAAAATAACTTTTCTCTTTCATTTATATATAGGCATTAAGAAATTTAATGAAATTAGAGACCAAGGATACGTGGAGGTTAGGTAAGTCAGGTACGTTTTTTTTATTGAACAGTTAATTTACTTGTGTTTTTCAAGCTTTCGAAATTAGGCTTTCCTGTGTTTAGAAGGTAGTATTGAAAGTGCACTTAATGTAGACCGTATCGGATTTGGCAGGCAGTAGGTCAATCAGGAACCAGATACCTGTCTCGCTAAGAGTTGTGTTGTTTATGTAGTAAGATTTATTATTGAGAACCATTCGCCCTCCTCCACAGCACAAGTGAAGCTCAGATGGAAACAACACTGCGCTCTCTCTCTCTCTCTCTCTCTCTCTCTCGCGTAGTACGAGAGCTCCTTGAACTAATTATAAGTAACCCTGATAAGACTTTGGCCGTCAGCTCGTAGCTTGGTCTGGTGGTCAGCTTATCCAGAGATCCGGTGATTGAATCTTCGCGGCGAGTTTTTTTTTCTAATCGACTATTTGAAGTTCTAAAAGTACGATTCTCTGAATGTAAATCCACGTTAAGCCACGTGTTGGCTAGAAGTTATGTGATGACAGTAAGTATCACGGCGAAACCACCGGATGCCAGTTTCCAGCGTGACACGTTAGTAGGACGTTGTCTTACGAAATGAAAAATCTATGTTCGATTCCCAGCAGGGGGCCAAGTTTTTTTTTTTAAATATATTTTTATAAGATCAAATTTATTATTAACAATTGTTTTCTTGCATTTTTCGTAGATTATCTACAATTGAATCGTACGTTTGAAGAAGGAAACAAATCCAAAAGGCTGTTTTGTAGGAAATTAATAAAAACTGTATAATATGTTTATTATTTATTGTAAGGAAACAATATTGCTACTGAATATTCAAAACGGTCTTCTGATACTTTCGTACTGCTCAGACAGTTTACAAGTATTGTATTTTTTCCTGTAGAGTTAAAAAAAGTTGGTGGATTTGTTTTCTTCTTCAAATGTATGAAAAAATGTCTGCTCATTTTTAAGTGCTGAGACGTAAGAATGGAAAAATCGACCAGAAAATGAAGAAAAACGCAATAGAAACCTTCAAATGAATATTATTTACAAGAAATGCATGTACAATGAACTCGAAAGGGGCCTATGTAATAAATTCAATTTTTCCCCCGTCTATCCACTGACAGAAATTTCGCCCTACAAATGTGCAAAACTGCTTTTTATTCCGTAACAGTGATAGTAAAAGTTGCTATGTGTAAATATCTGTT
>JAGDQP010000142.1:0-33433 GCA_022664845.1 Lepisma saccharinum
TTTAATTATATATAAGTTTTTAATATCACAACTCTAAATACACTTGTTTCATCTTTACATTTTCTTTGAACATGAAACACAATAGTTACATTTTATTTGGTTTTTTGGTATGTTCTTTATATTTTGCTTATATATTGCTTGTTCCTTGTTGTTGTCATTCTGATCTTGGGCAAATACTTAATCGTTCTGTAGAAACCGGTGCTTATATAGCAATTAGAACTGTATTTATTAATAATGGTATTGAAACAAAATCTAAAAAAAAAAAAACATATTTAAAGCAGGAAAATCTCGTCTAACGCCTTCCCAGGAGGCAACGTACCAAGAACAGAAGATACATTTCCTCGCTGAATTGCGATACTGAGGCGCTGGATTAGGAAGGTGGTCGAGCGAGCATCACCTGAAACGATCTGTATTCGCCGACCAACTTCTTTAATAAAATTAAGGCCTGCCGTGCCCCAAGTACCACTTGACTCAATTGCGATCGCAACAAAAATATACTGTGCAAGTAGATTGGAATATTTTCGATTTTTATCGGCCTCTCTACGAATAGCAGCACCACCCGCTTTCAAGGAAGAATAAGTAACATTTGAATTGGCGAATGTATCAGCGCAGGTGAAATCCCATAATAGAGGTCTTCCTCTTTTCCATGGAACTAGTGTCATTCCATCAGGTCTCTTACCGTCGGAGCGGCTACAGCCAGATGGTTCTCGTACCGATGGTACATTAGCAGAAACTAGAGCTCTGAGGATGACATCATTGACACTAGAATGACGCATGTGTCTACCAGCACTCCTGATACAGGAGAGACCGTGAAGGCCCCGTTGATCCACGAATGCTCCACAGGCCGGACAACGATGAGGTACACAGACGTCAGCTCCTAAACGTAAGGCAACAGCAACCCGGAAGCTTTCATTCGAAAGATGTAGGCCAAGAGGAGGAGAAGGCAAAGCTTGGAGCCAAGCACCGGACTCAGGTGAATACGCTGCTAGTAGCCTGGCTTTATCTTCAAGACAAGTAGCGGATTGTAGTAGCTGTGATTGTGTACGTTTGATGATAGGATCGTCCCAAGAAGACTGAGAGCTATTGGCATCCAAAAGAGGAGAACTTGATCCACTTAACGTAGACCATTTTGCTGAACAATCTTGAATAGAGGCGTCCGGGTCGAGGCAAAGGCCCAGTGGAAGGATCGACTCAACGAGACGACGAGAACCATGGAAAGACGCTAAAAAGGACGGAATCGCCAAATCCATGGCCCGACGAATGCCAAGTCCACCTGACCGAACGGGTAGGGTAGCCTGTAACCAAGCCTTGCCACTCAAAGAACAATTAAGGATCGATTCGAGGCCTGCCTGTAAAACACAATCGTAACTCTGTAATAAGGACTCTTCCCGCCAAGAAGGAGAACAACGTAAAAAGTACATTAATCGGGGGATGGAAAAGGAAGCACGAAGTAGATAGAATGCTGAATGTGCTGAAATCGATGATAAGCGGGAAAAGAAAAATTCAAGCTTAGAAATCTTCTCAATCAGTAGGCTGCGTAGGGCCTCGGTAGAGATGGCGGAGCCAAGTAGATATGCTGAATCAGAAGTCATAAATCGTATTCCAGGAGCCAAGTCCATGAATCTCGAATAAAGAGCATCGTTCTGGTCTTGCGGAACATTTAGAAAACTAACTTCACACTTCGAAAAATTCAGATGTAAGCCAATTTCTGAAGATGCATCCCGAATGTTAAGTAAGGTAGAAAGAACTAGGTCTGGATCGTCCGCGATAGTGCCATTATCTAAATACCATAAGTTTAATTCGGTTCTTATAGAATTGACAATAGATTGTAGTGTAAGTGCAAAAAGAGCAGGACCGAGGGGATCACCCTGTTGGACTCCACGTTGAGATAAAATGATGTCATCACCCAGAAAGAGATCACTAGGTTGAGAATAACACTGAAAAACATAATGATAAATCAACGGGAAATCTTTTTGAATCACCTTCAACATGGCATCGCGATTTAATTCGTTGAAAGCATTGCGAAAATCAAGCTTTACAACGGCTTTTGGACGAGGATGAGGAGATGAAAAGTAAATACGAGCGGCATGGACAGCAGCCTCGGCACCGTAAGGAACACATACTCCTAATTGGTGAGGGGATAGAAAAGTATTAACGGAATCACGAATTCGAAAACATATAATTTTTGCTGTCAAACGACGCCACACATTACCGATCGCAATGGGGCGAATTCCTCCACACTTCTTTCTTAAGGCGATCAAGGTGGCGCCAAAGAAAATTGGACGAACATCCATAGGTACTTCCCCAGAAGATATAATAGAAATAAAATCGCATAAAGAAGTAATGAGTTGATCTTTTAAGCCAACATCATTACACATCAAAAGATCTTTAACAATCGAAGGACGAAGACCATCCAAACCACCTGCGGATCCAGAAGGGAAAGAGTTTATAGCTTTTAAGAGTTCGGAGGCAGACACTCGAGACATTATGGAAGCAGAAGGAGGAGGATCCGGCAAAATGAAAGAATTAGATGGAGGTGGATGTTTTTTCTTTAAATCTTTCAAGATATTGGCGTCTGGTGCAACTACTATGTCGTCGGAGGTAAGTAAGCGAACCGCACCACGAATATCTCCATCAACAATCTTGTTTTCAACCATCTTGATGTTAAAGGAATCAGTAGATGAGCTCGTTTTCCGTCGTTTCGTTGAAGGGCAAGGAATTGCATCACGATGATTGTCGAGCCAACAACGAACTCCTTGCTTAACCCAAGTAGTGAGATTAGTCACATGATCAGACTGTTGCGGTACGCGCAGAACAGCATAAGGAAAGAAGAAAATGTCCATCCAGGTATTTACATCGTTTGTTCTGACCGCTTGACTAATCACTGCATGGAGAGCTTCCGCCACTGCAGAACGTGCACCTCTGGGGACTCGGCGAAGAAGAGGAATAGAAGACTTTAATCTACTAAGCAACTTCTTAGTTTCAGATAGCGAGGACTTGAGGGCATTGGAATTGCTGTGGACGAGACTGGAAGACGATGCCGGAAGGAGGCAAAATTTGTATAAATAATTTGATAAAACTTTTCGGGGCTATACTGTATACACTCACGTATTTAACGAATCCTTTATTTAGGTGATAAAGTTGATTAAATATGTTTATTGCCACAGTTTCCGAGAATAAATTGTTATTTCGTTTTGTTGGTTTATATGCAAAAATTCTAATTATTTAGTAATATTAAAAGCTATATTACTGCCCTCTCTCCGGGAAGAAGTAGTTTAATCTTAAATGGAGCTCACATTATCGTTCCTTCTTCATCGATAGATGTCGCAGGTGGCTTCTAATTTTACCCCACAATAATATTCCTAGGGTTACCATAATAGTTGCGGACTAAATACGGACAAATAGCTTAAACGCTATTCAATTAAGTAGAATGAAACTGCAAAGAGTTACTTGCGACATCAAAATTAAATACACACTTGATATTAATAACAGATTATTGTTTATATTAGTATCTTCTTTATTATCAAGGTTGGAGAATTTTTGATCATTACGTAGATATTTCATCGTATTTGACTGTTCATTACTATTAGAATTACCTTTAAACACGTACACAAAATCATGAAAAATACATATTTAAAAGTAAATTATGACATTAATATGGTCAATCCGGAAATGCTGTGCTTACATAGTTTTCAAGATTCTTTCTTGTGAGAAATTTAAACAGGTTGTTTGACGTGATGGTGGCGCTGCAATAACTAACAAAAATGGTTTAATACTGTAAAAATAATTTGCATTTGTGTTAAACGGGAAAGTTCTTTCTTTCTAAATGATCTGATGTGTATTTGTGGAAATATATGTACCTACAAATAATTAACAGTCAACAATTGATCAAATGAAAAATACGGACATTTACTTAGCTTCTACAATGTAGAGTACGGAAATGGACATAGCCCTTAAAATATGGACTGTCCGTACGGTAACCCTAATATTCCACACTGTTTTCAGCCTCGACTTTTGGAATACTTTTTAGGTAAAAAAGAAGCATAAAATCAGACGAGTTATTTACAGCATATAAGTTCCAGTTGCAGTCATCCTGACAGGTAGTTGAAAATTTTCCGCAATTTCATAAGGCGAAAGACAGGAAGGAACTGGCAGCTAATTTATTCATCCCTACTGCCGAATGAGTGATGCCTGAGAGATACTCATTCTTTGAAAAACATATTTTTTTAAAAAAAATATCTGAATGATGTATCTACTTCAAATAATATCGTTCCTTCTTTTGAGTCTCTTACAAAATACATAATCCGGCAAGGTATAAAAGTATCATAAAATTCTTCTAATGCACTTAAAAGATGATCACAAAATAATGTTAATCAAATTTTACACATTTTCCTTAACTGCACAGTATTATAGGAGAACTTCTAAAACTGGTGGTTACATTTACTCGCATGTAAAAAAGTATTCTAAAAGAAAAATATTCGCTCTTAGTCGAATGAAATTTGTGTGTCTGAATACGTAACAGCTATCTTATTTAAAATTTATTTTAACTTTAGACTACACTTTACATACCTCAAAGATTGGTGCTTTCTATTCCTACCTGTTTCGCCCATTCCTGTTTCAACTACTGGGCTCCCAGTAATATTTATCAGAATTCATACTTTGTCAAAAGTCTAGGAGAAACAGGAATTGCTGTTTTGCCGACTGTCAAAGTGAAGGAAAATTTTTTGAGCTGTGAGATTTATTTCTGGTGAATTCTCGTATTGCATACACAGAGCATAGAGAAAATACATTCTGTACATTTATTTCAACACGTCATTTTGCAATCACTACATCCCAAAAAGAAGAAGGGTGGGAAAGAAACAAATTCTTGGTGTAGGGACTGGAAGTTAGAACTCAACACCAATAAGACGCAGTTTATTATATTTTAACCTTCCGGAAACGGTACAAGAAGAGATAAAAGTAGTTATATTTGTATAAACAAATCAAAAACAAACCAAACTCAACAGCCAAATATTTAGGAGTCACATTAGATCAAAGACTAAATTTCAAAACACATATTTTAGATAGAAGGAAAAAAGGACTGGAAGTATTTTCGGCATTGAAATCCATTCTATTATCACATACCTCTTTTAGAATCAAAACGAGAATTTATCTTTCTATTTTAAGACCTATTCTAACCTATGGACATGAACTATTCAACTCAAACATAAAGGTCGAACATTTCGAAAGATTTGAGAGATATTGGCTGAGAGTTTCCAAAAGGCTATGGAAATCGGAGAAGGAAGAGCTATATAGAGATATAACCTTCCCATCAATACTGGAATACCTGGAATTATGCAAAGAAAGATATAAAAATGCAATTAAAAACAAAAAAATTGCCATCATTAATTTCCCAAAACAACTCAACGTGAAAATTCTACGTCATCAAATCACATTACAGGAATCACTACTAAACTAATTAACAAATATACAGAGAACGAATTATTAAAATATCAGCTTACTTACACTAAGCATATGAAATTTATGGGCTGGAAACTGAATTGCATCCTTTATTGACATTTAGAAATACAAAACAAAATTTGACATTATCTAAAATATCCCAACCTTTAACATCTTTTTTCAAACTGTCTTTGCACAGACAATCAAAATCGACCTAAATAATATTTCATTAAAATACATTGAACATTAATTTAAATAGAAAATCCAGTGCAATAAACAAACAGCAAATTAGTACATTAGATCCAACTCGCAGTTCTAAGTAACTTCAGTTCTTATTGATTGCTTAACAAATCCAAACCATATCTTTACAGGTGGTGGGTTTCCTGGAGGTTTGTTTGGTGCTGGCCGTGTGGTGCTGTTGCAGGATTTCATTCTATTCTATTACTCTAACCAAATCAAATATCAAATAATAATTATAAATATCTCTAAGGACGAAAGTGACCAAAGAGGCCAGAAGTCCTGCTCCGGTGGCCCTGCGGCCCCATGGCAATTT
This sequence comes from Lepisma saccharinum, assembly GCA_022664845.1. Taxonomy (NCBI): domain Eukaryota; kingdom Metazoa; phylum Arthropoda; class Insecta; order Zygentoma; family Lepismatidae; genus Lepisma; species Lepisma saccharinum. The sequence goes on from JAGDQP010000142.1 coordinate 5,993, forward strand.
ACATGTTAGCGAGCGAGTGCCCTTGAATTTCTCTGTTAGACTGTTAATTTAGCTATTGTTAAACGTCATGACAGACATCCGATTCTTCTTTAACAAATAAATAATTAATAAAATTTTCACTAATTTTTTCAAAAATCAAAATTACGAAAGTGGCTTAAGATGGCCAGAAGTCGTGCCCTGGTGGCCCTGCGGGCCCATGGCATATTATACTTGATCAGTTGCCCTTGAATACATAGAGCAGCGTAGGGACTGATCGACGTATGACCTATATTGCGTTGCGTCTCAGGATTGGCGAGTATATTGGGTGAAATTAAAGAATCTATAGTTCCGGTGAACTGAGATTCGCATGATTGAAAGCTTGCAATAAAACAGTTCAAACTAACAAACAAAGTAAAGGCACACAAATCCATTTAAAACAAATATATACCAAAAAGATACGAACAAACCAGAGTTCCCATACAAAATATAGGAAAGGTCGTTTTTAGTAACACCAGTTAACACAGTCGTAATAGTTGGATTTTTAGTATTATTATACTAGAAATTTACGTTTCCAGGACAGTAAGAATATCTTTTAACCGTTTCTAACGTTTTTTCATCAAAATGGTGGGAAACAATAATATTAACTCCAATAAAGGAGTAAGCAAACCTAATCAGAAACAAAGCAGTAGAAGTAGGCCGAGATCACCAAAAAACAAACCAGATCTTACTAAACAAAAGACTGCTTACAAGACGAGAGCTTCCTCTGTTCGATCACCTAAACGATCACTAAGAAATGTACATGAAGTACACAGCGAGGATGAAACACAACATGACAAAGTATTAGGTCACACACCAGACAATTACTCTACTTCGGATGTAGCAACTTCTCCAGCAAGCTCAATATGTTTGAATGAAGAACTTCCCCCTTTTTTCTCTTCTTCCAACTCACCAAACCTTTCATCAAAAGCAAACTCTCCAAACAGTTCAGCAAATTTAAATGTAAATCTCACAATTAATAGTAACTCGGGTCCCAGACAACAGATAGGGATAACAGCTGAAATCAAAAACCAAGGGGAAAATAATATGGCCATAGATAGCAAATCAAGTCAAGAAAACAAAAAAAAGAAATATTAAATGACAACACTTCAATCCTGGTGGATGAAGGTCCTTACATGAAACACACTATTATTTTTAGTGGAATTTCTAACGATCTCTTGGAACCAATAACTTTGGCAAGAAAGATAAATACAAGATTACCTAATATAAACTTACACAGTTTCCCTATGAAGCAGTATACGGAATTCAAAATGCAATTTGGAAGCACACAAGACAAAGAAATTCAATGAGAAAGATTTTGGACCAAACGCGAAGATGAACTTTCTAGAAGAAAAACAAAAAGTACCACAAAAACCCGTAACTAACACTACTTTTACATGCGTTATTAAATGAGTTCCTACAAATATGGAGACAAATGAACTGAAACTTTACCTGAAGCAGAAAGGGCTACCTATAACAAATGTTACAAGGACAAAGAATGATAGGGGACCGCTTCCGTTACTTAGAGTGTTACAAGGGATCGTAATCTAGTAAGCAATGTTATAACAAATGGGATATCAATAGGCTACAATAAATATCGAGTTGAGGAGTCTAAGACTAGGGGTAGACCTCTTCCATACAAAATATGTCTGACATACCATATAGAGAAAAGGTGCACCAGAATTCCAGCTTGTTATAAATGCGGAAAGGCTCATCACAGATACACTTTGTAACATTGTCCCAAATAAAAACTACTATGGCACATGTAAGAAAGAGGGTCACTGCACTCACCAACAGAACACTCCTGAAAAAAATATTCAGATCTAAAACTCAAGAAGAACAAACTAAACATAAAATTAACTAATCAAAGTACGCAGTTCACTGAAACACAGTCAGAAACAATAATAATAAAAAAAAAACGCTTCTAATATACTAAATGAGAAAGAAACGCAGGAGGAAACTATCACCGTTAAAAAAGACACTATATGCAAATGGGTTACTACGATAATAGCATTGATGACACCTAAGGATGAACAAGATAAACTAAACACAATAATCAAGCAAGCTTCTGAAGAGTTACTACAATGCAGACTAAACGTTTTTACATCTACGGAAGGTCATATTCATGTAACAGTAGAAAGATTTTTTTTTCAAAAAAACAAAAAACAAACAACGATACAGTACAAGCCAATTTCATGAACAGCAATGGCTAACATGAACAGAATAAACAGCCACAACAATACTCCAAACAACGCTTTAAAAATCATGTTGATAAACATTGATGGTCTGAGAGAAAAAAACGCATGAAACTATCCAACTAATGCAAGATGCAAAAAAATATATTTTAATTATTAATGAAACTAAATTTACTCTCGACTTAACTCTGAGAATAAAAGGATACAATATTTTTAGAAAAGACAGCACAAGATGGGGTCGCTATAATAGTTAAAAATAACATCCGGGCTCAGGAAATTATTCTCCCGAAAATTCTTCAAGACGCAAAATCAACTCCGATACTCATCTCTTTGAAGCAACAGAATAATTTGATACATATAGCCTCACTCTGCTCAAGTCCATAATCAAACATCAGCAATAGCTTACAGTTAATAAAACATTTGGAACAATTCAAAAACTTAGTTATAATAGTTGATCTAAGTAGCCAGCATCATATGATAGGGGACCATAGAACTGACGATACTGGTAAAATTCTATCTCATTACCTTCTCCAATCTCCACTCTTAAATATAAATGTGGGACCGACGAGATTTATGAATGGCATTGAGTCGGCACCAGATAGAATACTAATCTCTCCTGCCATGTCTAATAAATGTGTACATAAAGAAGTTTTCAAAAGTCTCCCATCAGATCATGGTGAAATTTACCTTCACTTTAACCTCAAAATAAATAGAAATAACAATACTATTAAACACACAAACTATAATAAAGTGGACTGGGACAAATATAAGCAAATAATCAATACGTTTTCAGAAGTAAAACTGCCCATCTCATCTAAAGACATTAAACAAGTCAACAAATTAATAACAAACTCCCTACAGTCGGCACTGGAACAAACAGTCAAAGAGGAGACCATAATCATCTCAGCCGAGAGACTACCTTCAGAAATAGTTAAATTGATCAGATATAAGCGTCAACTCACCAGATCCATGCACAGGAGACCCTCTGAACTCACGAAATGCGAAATTAACTTATTGAACAAGAAAATCAAAATTAAAATTGGAGCACATAGGGAAGTCAAAAGAATTGAACATATTTCCACTACGATAGAAAATTGTCACACAAATATTAAAGCCTTTTGGAGAGCCATTTCAATTAGACGTAATCAACATTCAGGAAAATCACTACCTAGTTCACTGGACAACTTACCCATCTCTAATCATAAAGACTTCATAATGATATTCCACAAAAAATTCACTGAGAAAACAAAAGAGGACAAGCAGAACCACATGGAAAAGTTACAAAAGGAAGTCTCAAGTACAGCCACAACTATCCGTCAAATCATAAATCATTTCACAGATTTCTCAGAATTAGACAAACAAGACAGTTCAAATGAAAACATTGATATACTTCTAAATGAAATGTCCAGTAGCGAAATTATAGCAATAATACGAAAGGAAGGAAACACGGCGCCTGGTCCGGATGGCATCCCATACATCGCACTGAAAATGCCCCTTCCTATATTACACAGGATTCTTACTTCACTCTTTAATGCTTCAATTAAATTAGGTTTCAATTAAATTGACACAGCCTATTGGACTAGTGCTAAAACAACTGACTCAGCCATAAACAACCTGCAAAAGATAACAAAGAGATTTGTAAAGTGGTGTCAAACATGTAAGCTACAGCTTAATCAAAACAAAACTCAATGTATCATGTTCTATCATCCCGGAAAAGGCACGAGAGTTGATAAAGAAAAATTTATCACAATAAAGAACACAAAAATCAAACCTCAGAAAGTTGCTAAATCTTTGGGAGTCACATTTGATCAGCGTTTCACATTTAAAAATCATATCATGGACAGAAAGAAATTAACACTCAAAGCACTTTCACAACTCAAATATTACTTTCGATCAACACTTCCAAATTCAATTAAAATCAGATTATATTTAGCAATTCTTAGACAGATGATATTATATGGACATGAACTTTTTCATAGCAAAATCTCCACAGAGCAAATTGAAAAGTTTGAAAGATACTTGATTAGATCTACGGAGGGAATGTGGAAGGCTAGCAGAGAAGAGCTTTACAATAAAATACCAATTATACCTATATATACGTATATGAAGCAAAGCGAAAAAAAACATACAGTCAGCGAAAGACAAAAAAAAATCATTCAAACTAACCTTCCTCAACAAATTAATCTAAAAAAACTGAGACATAACATAACTTATCAAGAATTACTTCTTATGAATTAAAAGAAAGCACAGCCTGATGAAATTATTTTACCAACTTATTAACAAATTACAATTGGATGCGACGAGTACATAAAATGGAATTTGCAGTGGAGGCGCACTGCAGGACCGAGGCATAAATTAATATAGAAGCCTAGAAGAAATCCCACAAATTTATTACATACTCCTACCCCATTAACAAATCTTACTGTTCAATCTTTCCAAATTTTCAAAACAACTTTGGCAGATAATACTTTATTTTACTTTCTTGAGTCTGTGAGTTTCAATTTTAGTAACCAATACATCTTCTATACATTTTATGTACACCAAATTCAATTCAGGTACACTTCCAGTTCAGACGGTTTTGGACCAATAATTCAAAATAGAATTAAATAAATGAAGAGAGAAACAGTTTTTCCTCTGGTGGGTTTTCTGGGGGGTTGCTTGGTGGGGGTGTCCCGGTGTAGGATTCGATTAAATCCTATCATATCTGACTACCAAATATTACAAATTTCGTAGGACGAAAGTAGCTCTAAGGAGCTAGAAGTCCAGCTGGGTGGCCCTGCGGGCCCAGCATTTTACTTTATGTCATGTCATGCCCTTGAATACTGTCAAGTATAGGCATACAATTACAAGTTAATTTTTAGTATTTTGTGAAAGGAGTGTCATAGACATGTCGAACTTAGTTGACACTAAACCTGGCGGTAAGCTGTTAGAATACTAAGATTGTTTATATCGAATTAATAGACATGATGCTCGCTACTTAAATTTAGAGATTTTACCGAACAAAATAAATAAATATATAAATAAAGAAAATCACTTTGTGTATAGATGAAAGCAAAAAGAAATACAAGCACATATTCTTCGTGTTAAAGTTAGAGTAAAAGGAATAGACCTATTTCTTAATCTAAATGGTAGCACTACAATCTTACGCGTCGTGATCGCACGTTTTCCGCAGACGGTTATGCCGTCTCTTCGGTGGTGATTTGTGAGAGAAATTTGATTGTTCTACTTATTCGATGGTCTAAGTGATTGTATTATCATCTAGTACGGCATAGGCTACGTATTGTCTAACGTACAGATGCTTTAATTGGTGTAAGTTGGGTAGATATCTGCTGAATGTGCTGGTAGTGGATATAGATTAATGACTTCGAGAGTTAGTGTTGGGTCATCGTTATTGGCTAGACGGTACAGTTCCAGTAAGTGCTGCAGTGGTGAGTGATGATATCTAGGCGCTATGTCTTGTTGGGCTTCGGCATGTATTGTGTCCAGAAGTGTGGGATGGGCTTTTGTCCAGCGTTTAGTGATGTAGTTCAGTCGAAGTTTTTCCAAGTGCTTTAGTATTTCGGGGAAGGTAATTCGATCGTATAGAAGCTGAGTCGGCCTCGGAAGCTTGATACGATAGGCAATGCGTAGTGCGTGGCGTTCCAATATACGAAGCCTTTTATAGAAGCGGGAAGAGACAGGATCGTAGAAACATTTTGTACGTGTGTATGATTGTGTCAGCTTTGAGTCCCCAAGAAGTGCCGGCTAGTCGTTTCAGTAGTGATAGTCTGTTTTTGGCTGTTGTACTGAGTTGATTAAGGTGTGGTGTCCAGTTCAATTTAGTATCGAAAATAACTCCTAGGTACTTCGCAGACGCTGCTGGTCTTATGGGTGTGTTGTTAACATGTAGGTTGAGTGCATTTGGTTTACGGCGGAGTTTTGTTCGTTTCTCCGGTTGCTGTACTACCAGTGCCTGTGTCTTTAGGGCATTGATGGTAAGACGCCATTTTGTACACCACAGGTCAAATTTGTCTATTGCTGGTTGAAGTAGGCTGTTGATATGTTGTACGTTTCTTCCGCAAGCGATAAAGGCTGTGTCGTCTGCGAAAGTGAAGGTGTGAACTGGATACGACGGTATTGGCATGTCAGTTACATATAGGATGTATAGTAGCGGTGAGAGAGCAGATCCTTGTGGTACTCCTATGTTTGGAAAAATTGCATGTGAGAGACTGTTGTTTATATTGACGTATGCCATGCGGTTTTTCAGGAAGTGGTAGATGAGACGTACATAGGCTATTGGTAGTTGGAAGTTGTAGAGTTTGTATATAAGACCAGATTGCCAGACACGATCAAAGGCTTTTTCTAGGTCAAAGAGTAACAGGCAGGATGGTTTGTTGCTATTGTAATGATTTGTTATGATTGTGGGTAGACGTAGCAGGTTATCGGTAATACTATGGTTGGGTCGGAAGCCAGCCTGGTGGTAAGGTAGTAGATCATGGTTTCTAAGATGGATATGGAGTCTGCGGACCAGAATACGTTCCAATATCTTGCTTAGTGTAGAGGTAAGTTGGATCGGTCTGTATGATTTTGCGTCTGTCTTATCTTTGCCGTGTTTAGGAAACATTAGTACTTTTGATACCTTCCATTCGACCGGATAGTATCCTGTGCGTAGTATGAAGTTGTAGATTGTAGCCAGTAGCTGAGTAATATGATTGGTGCCTCTTTTATATGTCTGTATGTTATGTTATCAAATCCTGGTGCGGTATTTTTCTTGTGGTTTGTAACTTCTGTGATATCTTCAGCTGTGATCAGAGCTGTTAGTGGATGGTTGTTGTTTAGAGTATGGTGGTCACTGATTGTTAGGTGGTTGCGATGAGAGTCGGTCTTTTTCTCAATATCGCTTGTAAGTCTTGTAGTTGGACCGGATGCCTCAGGTGTGAATATAGTCTGTAAGCTGTCAGCGAAAATATTTGCTTTCTCTGTATCAGTATTTGGGGCTGAGTTCTCAGTCAAGATTGGATATGTAGGATTGCTGGATTTTCCAATCAGCCTGTTGAAATGCCGCCAGAATTTTGAAGGATCTCTCTCTTCCGCCAGATGGTTGGTTGTATTGACCCATGAACGTTGTTTGTATGCCCGGATATAGTTTTGAACCATGCGTAGATATTGCCGATGAAGACACAGTGCTTCAATCGACCTGGAGCGTATGTATTCGCGATATGCATTGCGAGAAAGTTGTATGATATGGAGATATTGTGGAGGTAGTTTTGGTTTAAATAGGTTTATGGTTGTACTAGGTATATTGTCAGTGCTGCTTCGTTGTATGGCTGTGGTGAGTGTTGTGATAGTACGGTCTATGGTGTTCAGATCCTGTGGTGCTGTTATTTGTTCCACATATTGTTCGAGGTCAGACTGATATTTTCCCCAGTTTGCCTTAGCATAATTAGGTATTTTGCGACTACTCCTTGGTGTGGCAATTTGCCGATTTTGTACCTTTAGGTCGACCTTGACTGGGTCGTGATCGCTTCCTATGGAGTCAAGTACGGTGATATTGATGTATGGTGTCAGTGAGGAAGAGGCTATGATGACATCTGGTGTGGTATTGCTGCATGGTCTAGTAGGGTATGTGGCAGAGTTCACCCTGCGTGTGCAGGCTAATATGGTCTATGAACTTTTGCTTCACACCAACATTGCGACTGTGGATATTGATGTCAGCCATAATAATATAGTGCCTGAAATTATTGTCGATATGTGTGAAAAAGCTTAGTGGTATAGGTGCATGGGATCGTACATATATGGTGGCAACTGTGATAGGTTTTGTCTTGAAGTACACTGTAGGAATATTATGTTCAGGCATGTGTGGCTGAAATTTTGGTGTTAGGACTCGATGTGGTATTTTGTTATGCACATGTTCAGGCATGTGTGGCTGAAATTTTGGTGTTAGGACTCGATGTGGTATTTTGTTATGCACCCCTATGGCTGTACCACCGTTGACTCGCGCACCGGGAGGTCCATCATGTCGTAACATTATGTATCCTGGCATATATGTTCGGTATTTCGGTTTTAGGTACGTTTCATTGAGTGTGAAGCATTGGATTTCATGTTCTAGGAGTATTTGCTGTAGTATGTTTTGCCGGGTCGGAAGCGATTGAATATTGAGATGAAGAAAACTTATTTTGTTTTGTCTAGCCATCCTGTACGTTATTGGGTATGGGGTTGATTTTGAAGTGAACGTGCGGGCCTGAGTAGGTAGCTTGCACCGTGAGTCCATACATTAACTTGGTGGTGTAATTGACCTGTTGAAGGATGTGCGGGCGTATGAATGGATGAACGTTCTGGTCATACAGAAAAACCGGATCATATCCTCTACAGTAACAGGTTCGCGTAGTGAGTTGTTGCTAGTTACTGGTGTGTCGGGAGTTCGTACTGGTACTACTAATTCAGGAGTGGTGGGGTTAGCCACTGGCTTTCCATTGCACTGTAGGAAGCATGAGCCTCCGTACAGGTTGCACACTTTGGTTGTTCGTTGCCGTTTGGACAGTTCTTAGTCGCATGGTCTTGGCTGCAGTAGCCGCATTTAGGTTTGTTCTTGCATTTAGCCGTGGTATGTTCGTTATAGGTTTGACAGCGCTCGCAGCGTACTGGTAACGGTTGTTTTGTATTCGACGGCTCTACCCTATGCCGTTTGCCATATATATATGCTCCCTGCTCTAATAGGTGGTCAATTAGCTGCTGATCGGGTGTGAGCACCCGCACAAGATAGGTGGGACCGTCCTTGCAGAGAATGCGTAGGCATTTCTCTACAGACACGTCTTCACTGTGAAGTTCATCTTTGATCTCATCATCTGTCCAAGTTGGCTCTACTCCTTTGGTTACCACAGATAGCATAGGTGGTTTCCTTGGAGGAGGAGCTTATTTTGTTTTTGGGCTTGGTGTTAGTGCCTCTATATTTGCAGATTTTCCGAATATCTCGAACGATGCCTTGTTTCTTATCTGGCGGTGAAATTCCTGGTTGGTGGATTTGAGTATGATTCCATTCCTAGTAAAGAATATTTCTTTAATTTCGGCTCTTGGTACATATTTGACGAGTTTCTCAAAGACATGCTTGGCAGTCTTGAACTGTGAATCATATGCTTTGAGAATGAAGTTGTACAAGTCTGGATTGTTTTGTTTAGGGTTTGGATTAGAAGTATGTGCTGAGGCAGCAGGATCAATAGATGAGTGTTTGATTGGTTTAGTGTTTGAGGCGCTTGGTGGCGCTCCATCAGTGGTGGTAGCAGTGTCCATGGAGATTTCTGAGCCCGAACGGGAGAGGTCTGATAAAGGAGAACGTGACCTAGGGTGCTTTTCGTCTGGTGTAATGTTTTCTGTTGGTGATTGATCTTGTCGACTGCGTCGCCCTGAAGTGCGCTGCTCCATTGCAGTGACCTTTGTACCTGCTCCCCGGACTACTGGTTTAGGTGGTTATGCATTCTGAGTCCTTGTTGTATAGCGGTAGTCGGCGTAAAAGAATCGATCTATTTCCAAGTTCAAGCCCAAGGTCATCAACCGTATTTTCAATCAAACCTAGTAAGTTACTGCTCAGTATAGATCTAATGTTACTGAACTTACTATGAATAACCCAAAATCAAATCCGTATGAATTGCCTATGTCGTCAATCAGTGAGACAATCCTTTAACCATAAACCAAAAAACCGTGTGACTTTGCCAATTTCGTTACCAACACCTTTAATCAATATCTAATAATAACAAGTTTGCCGTTTTTCCACTGGTAGCCTACACCCAGCTAGCTAATAACGAAACCTAGAGTTGCCGTTTTTCGACTGGTGGCCTACACCCAGCGTACAAGATGTAAGTAGTAAACGTATAGTGCCGTTTTTCGACTGGTGGCTCACCCAGTGTGCAAGAATGTCTTTATGATTATTTATCCTGGAGCATATACCAGAAGCCTGATAGCTTGTTAGCGTTCAAACAACTCAGAAAACTTGCACCCTTCGACACTGAATAGTGACGTCAACCTCAAATCGACAGTATGCTTATCTTCTCAATTGTACGTCTGCTATACAAAATCACCGCAATAAGTTAACTGGTCGAAGTTGAGTTAGGATTAAGTTCTGAATCTTACGCCTCCAGTATACTTTATTCGTTAAAGGAAATTGCAAAACTACTACTACAAATTAAAGTCTAGAGAATACAAAATTTTAGAGAGGATAGTTCATAACATTTTCAAGTGTTCTATCCGTGCTGATTTTTTATTTTCATTTTTATTTGTTGTTGAAAAAGTTTAATTGTTAAAGATTTGGTTATTCACAATCAAGCGGCATGCGGCAATAGTGCTCCCATCTATCGTTCGAGTTGTTCTTCACATTTTATATTCGTCTTTTCGGAAACTTTAAAGATCTTTTTGCTAAAGAAATATTCAATTTTTGGAAGAAGTGTGGCGAGTTATATCTATCTCAGAAATACTTCTCCTACAAATGTTATTTAAATTTTAATTAAAAAATATCCGAGTCATTCATTTTAGCTAGGGTTGTAAACTCTAAATTGTTTTAAAACAGGACATTTTGATTTTTTCAGTCAGTTTGGAAACCGGACATACAACACTTGTTTACTTGCTTGCAGAGATTTGATGTTGAGAGAATTACCTCCCAATCAGGATATTAAACATGCAACACACTAAGAATAGGAATAATTACTTTTCCACGTATTATTTCAAACACAACTTGAGTTAATGCGACATATGAAATTCAACCATGTATATGGTGTTTGTTATATTTCAAACGTTTAGTAGGCCTAGTCTAAGAGACTTACAAATCGTCATCCAGGGCACGGCCTTAAATTTACAAGAACGTGAAGAAGGTTTATCCCCACAACCAATTTACTGAAGCAATTTAAGACAATTGACAACAAAATCCAATGAAAGCAGAAAGTTAGATTTCAGTTATAAATTTAGGGCTCAAAACTACTACTACAAGCGATGGAATACCAATAATAGAAAATCAAGCGATGGAGTACCAAAGATAGTTGAACAACAAATTATAAAAAAATAATTTGCATTGGCATGGAAGTATTATTTACAGAATTAATAATTTTCTTTTCAATATGTCATGATTCATCTATTGTGTCTAATTGTCTATTCTATATCTAATACGTCTGTGTTAATTAAATTATGACTATTTTTTAAATATTAATGCAGGAGATGAATATTTACTGTGGTGGTAAATAGAATGAATTTCTCAAAGTGAGAAACAGAAACAGTTAGTGATGGGGAAAGTGCAAGTAAATATTTTTGGTCCATAATACTTCGAAAATTTAAGCTACCTTAGAAAGTATTCTATGCCAGCAAAAATGTGTAAAATTCTATTACACCACAGTATTTAGAAGTAAATAAATATAAAATTAGTCAGAACTGAGAAGAATGGTTTCACCAGACCCAATAAGCTACAGTTAGAGATTTCTAACTACTTACTAATTTTAAAATTGAGTCTATAACCTATGTATGATCTCCTTGCTGGTCTAGTGGTTACTGTCCTTGACTGCTGATCGTGGGGTCCCGGGTTCGATTCTCGGTTCTGCCAATGGATTTTTTTCGAAGCGAAGGGGTCTGCAATGGTGCCCACACAGCATCGGAATGTAATTGGGGAGGTGCTGTGAATAAAAGACAGTGGCGACCACAGTTGAGAGCTTCGGTTCTTCTCTCCCAATACGTCTGGTCAGAGTTGTAGACCAACTTTTCTCTCCGGGAGAGACCTCATCAAGCAGTAGATTGAATATGGCTGTGAATCATTACTTCTCCATTTTGCATCTGTGTGAGATATAGACTTGCAACCAACGTATTGATGTTCTCTGGTATGAAGTCATCATCTATATGGTCTGTCTGACCCAATTTCACTGTCCAATTTTTGGGGAATCTCTTACTTCACTCGGGAAATTCCTCTCACTTTTGACATGCATTTTCTGAACGACAAGTCTGATTTCTTTTGACGAAACGATGGATCGCCAGCTCTACAGGTATTAGTGTTCGAAATAAATCGTCTTGCAATTAAGATTTGGACGTCTTTGGAGTCCTCCAGCGCAGAAATTACGCATGAAAGAGTGGATGGTCATGTGAACTTTTCTTTTTCTTGTTGTGATGTGAGGATTCCCACCCGAAGTTTATAGCAGAGGTTCTGAAACACCCTGTATATGAACAGGGTAATAGGTTAATGCGTACAAATAATTTGAGAGTGAATTCCTGACATCAAAACAACAATGAAGACATTTCGATACATGTGTAGTTTCAGAGCTACAGCCGCTCATCAAAGTTAAGGCGGCATCTTCACAAATGACGTCATATTGCGACAAGTAATCGTAACCACAATCGGCCTAGCAAATCAAAATCGAAGTAGTACATAATACATCTATTTAAGTTAAGTTTATGATTGGCCAATGTAGCTTAAAGGGAATTTCTATGTTTGCCCTATTAATTTATTGAGAATAAAATTCTTATGTTTGCGAAACCTATCCTATTTCAATCATAAACACTGCTTATATATATATATCTGTCTTATATATATAGACATATATACAGCATCTATGTCTTAAGACTAACTTTATATACACTACAGTAAACTGAATCATAAAGAGCCACTCAATATTAAATCCAAGACCAAAATGATCTAATATAAACCAAAATTTCGCTGATATACAAGATGAACTGTTAGAAAACATAACTAGACCTTAGATACTATGTTGTACGTACCTTGGATACTATTAAATATATAGGTGTTCGTGGTTCATTTTTCACTTTTAGTTTACGCTTTTAGCTTCAAAAAAGAACAATAATTTTATTTTCAAGGTTTAACTTATTGTTAAGTGTACATTAAGAAACGTTATTTCTCGGAAAAAAGAATAAAATTATAAAACTGGTTTATAAATTGAAGGAACTGCGGAAGGGGTTACAGGTTAGGTATAATCTGGAATATTTTTCGTTCTAGTAGACATCTGTTTTCAATTATGTGTACTATTTACCAATTATGAGAGCTACTTTTGGTGAGTAAACAAAGATTCAATATCCCTGTTAAACGGGAAATTTACCTGCGTAGTCCACACTTATGGTAGATTTTGTCACACATTTTTTTTTTGAAAAAAGATGTCTCCTTTTATTACCATATTTGAAAAGGAATTTATATAAAATAAAACTACCAGAGTACAGTTAAATAACTTTAACATAACATCAATGAACAAGATCACAAATCAAACGTACTATTTCATTCATTCTGTCTCCATACGCCAATCAATGATTACAACACACTAATCATCATCGTTATCAGCAATGAACCTAGTAATAGTTACTAATTTTAAAAGTTCTTGTTAATTTTCTTGCTAATAATCTCTGAAGTTCTTTCCTGTGTGGAACTTGCAGAATGAGGACAGCTCTTCTTCTTCTTTCTCTCCGTCTTTTCCCACCTCCGTGGCGTCGCCGTTTCTGATGGGTCTTCTCCACAAAGCCCTGTCCTGAACTTCTTCTCCTGACAGATCTTTCTCCCGGAGATCCTTCTTAACCATACCCATCCATTTCCTCCTTGACTTCCCTCTACATCTCTTGAGCTCCATTTTCATTCCTATCACACTTCTGATTACAAAGTCATTTCTTTTCCTCATTACATGTTCACACTTCTTTCTTGTATCTTCTCAGATATCTCTATAACCTTGGTTGCTCCTCTTATTCTGAATTTCTCACTCTGTCTCTTCTTGTTATCCCACATATCCAGCCTAGCATTCTCATTTCGATAACATCCAATCTCTTTTAGTGTGATTTTCTTTATTGGCCATGTTTCTGCTCCGTACACCACTGCTGGTCTTACGACTACTTTGTATATCATGCCTTTATTCTTCACCGTGATTCTGCGATCGCAGAGAATGCCACTTACTTTCTTCCAATTTAGCCATGTCTCTTGCATTCTATGTATTATTTCCCATGCAGTCTAAATCACCATTCCAAGTAACAGAACAAAAAAATTGAGTTCTAAATCTCTAAAATACCAGAAAATGTATAATAAAATATTAACAATAAAGTACAATATTTACTAATTTGAGAAGGTCAGTCAGCGTCGCAAGAAGATAAAGTGAAAAATGGCTAAATTTTCAAACCCTTTATTTCCGTCATATCTTAACGTATTTTATTATTTTTTGGTGTAGTTGTAGACGACATTACTATAAATAACCGTCTAAGAACTCCTTGTCGGCGGACTTATATTGTACATTCTCATCTACTGAGCGAGATGTAATATTCTTTGATCTAATCCCTTTTCTGTGAGGGAAAGGATTAGTATTTTTACTATTAGTATGTTAGGTTGGATCACCGACGTCTTCTCCTTCTGCTTTGTACTCATCTCAGGGTAGTCTGGTTCGTGGGTTAGCGAATATTATTCCGGAAGACAATTATAGAGTTACTCTTTCTAAATAGTAAGATGTCCGCTTTTATACACCCAGCATAATGCATTAATGGTGGGGCGAAACTTGCTCTTGATATAATGTCCTGGCCCGGAGTATACACTCTGGCAGAACCCAAGTTCGCAGATCCAAAACGTAGGCACGTACTACCCATTACAAGCATCGCTACTAAAAGGCATCTTCCTTGTATGAGGATAAGAATATGTTGGAAACACCAACTTTGTCGGCTAGCTCACAAATTACTTGTATCATCCAAAAGATGTTAAATTATTATGTCGGACAGACTTTAGTATCTCGCAGATACAAATTGAGAAGGAAATATCTCATAAAAGATAAATATTAATTATATATTTACGATGTATGAAGTTAGTACATATAATAATGTAAACAGTTTGCTTACATTGTTTATTGAACTTTTACGCATAAGAAATATGAAGTTGCCTCAAGAATATGGGATTATTTTTTTTTTATCACGAATAATGAAACACTTGAAATCTTGTACACATCTTTACGTCGAAAAAAGTTGACTGTTTCATTCGTTTAATATACGCGCAGAGAAGTAACAAAAATCAGCTTCTCTATTGTTTGATAACGATACATATCGTGGTCGCATATTGCTTTGGGAGTTAAGAGCAATCTATATTACGTCACTTCAAATTTAGGTTGTCAAATAAACAGTAAAAAAAGAGATAAACATTTTTTTTTTTTGACATTTGAATGCCATTAAAGCGATAGTTAAAGAGAACATCTAGAGAGTTTTTCAGGCTATAAATACAAGTTAAAACAGGCTAGGAAACAGGAAGGTCGTGATGATTGTAGCAGAGGAACCTTGAACCACATATCGCTTTTGTAGTGCTGATTATGCAAATCATAACAAGCTCTCTTGGTGAAAAGTATCTGAGATCTTTCAGATTATGGGGATCTCTAATGAATGCTGAAAAAATTAAACTCAATGTTTTGCACTGTATATTACCTCCGCGTAAGGGTGTTAGGGTGATCAATTTCTTAACGTCTGCTTGTATAAGAAAAACCATACAGTTATTAACACACTAGATACCTCTCCTTGAACATGTACGACTACTAAGAAATAAATAAATGTTTGACATAATATTATGTTAATGTCTGATTGAATGGCAATGTTTAGTGCCAAAAATATTATCGTTCGGTATTGTTAACTGCTTTGACATCAAGCAGCTGCCATAAATGGCCATTGTTGACGCTATTCACTCTTATTGTGTTTCTTAAGAAATAATAAACAGCTAACGATAACCGATATTCCCCACTTTCTCTCTCAACCTTTTCCGTGCTACGGATTTGAAACACATATAAAATTCCAGTTAGCACCTAAGTGCTATGCAACCCAAATAACGTCACATTTAAGTTGGTGGACTATGCAAAAGGCGGACAAACACGTACGGTAAAATGGGACAGGCAGATTCTTATTCGGTAGAATAATTTACCATAATATTCTCAATTCATTATGACTAGTTATTAGTCTCGCTTTCGGCGCAAGCGGCTCTAGGTTCAATTCTCAGTGGGGAGATCGAAATTTCGATACTGACCTTGCATGGCGATGCCGATTTGGGAGTTACTTGAATTAAGAAGTATAAAAATCCTGTTCTGAAAATCTGATTGAATTGAATTGAAGACCTTGAGGCAACTTTGACTCAGGTCGTTGAAAATCTGATAAAGCGGCAATTGGGGAGTCGTTGAGCTATCACGTGATTCACGTCACTTATAGTTTCAAATACAACTTTCTCACAGCGCAAGGACTTTAGTTTTTTTATTTTAGATTTCGTTTAACATTACACCTTATTTTTGTATTAATACTGTAACCCAGTTTATGGGTTTCTAACATAAACACGTGTTTCTTACTATCGTGTTCAATGTAAACCGACTAGGTTAAAACACGGGACCACCCACAGGCAGACGATGTACGGCACTTACTTTTTTGTGCCAGTGCAGTCAGTGTACGGCTCAGTTCTTAAGTATGTTCACTGGCAAGGTATATAGATTCATAGAAAATGGGCGTTAATACACGGCTAGGGATTCCGCCAGGATTTTCAGTTTGGGGGTGTAAAGTCAGAATTGGGAGGGTGTAAGTAGAGTTTTTCGCGGTTTCTATCGACTTTTACAGTAACATTTTTAAAGTTGGGCGTGCTCTCGAGAATTTGGAGTTGAGGTCTGGCGGAACCACTGTACATAGTCTAAGTCTAATAGGTTCAACAATGGGGCACCATCGAACCTGTATTCAGGGTTGCCACACGTCCTGACTCTGTCAAAATCGTCCCAAATTTCAGTATTTTGTCTCTCGTCTAGATTCAATGTTCGACGGGACGCAAACTGTCCTGATATTCACCATATGATTCGATTTAATTATTTGATATTGTTAATCGAATAGGCATCAAATTACACCTATTTCTCTGAGCGATACACATAGGATTTACTTCTTCAGTCTTAAGTTCTTAACACATGATGGTAAACAAATTCTTTGCAAGGTAATTCCTCACCCGATGCATATTTTTCAGTTAACAGAAGGTTCAGTATTTTTATTTCCTAAGATCTTACTTACTCCCAGAACCACATTTCTTATTCACGAGGCGGAGAAATTTTTTGTAAAGGTTACTAAAAATGTTTGCTTAATTAATACGAATAAGTACAATTCATTTTAGCTAAATTGGTAGTAATTCTTAACTTCAGAAGAAGTCCAGAAAAGCCCTAAAAACCAATTTTAAAGCTTAAATGGTATTTTGTTCTGTAGAATTTTTCTCGGGCCTCCTATATACTTATACCATCTGACCCTCAGTACAGAGCCTGTTCGATTTTCTTGAGCATAAAGGTGGCATCCCTGCCTATATTCTATATATATTTTTAGTAAACATTCCACATCTTGTGCTTGTCATGTGCTCAGTGTTGCCAGGTTGTTTTAACATTCGGACTGAAAAATCTTCTATCAGACTTTTTCTATGAATCTAAGTGTACAAGGTTAGGAAAACTTATGTATTCAATCACGAACGTTCCGCTTTCAGTATGTGGAGTAGAAGGCTCAGACATCGCACATTAATCGAACGGAGTTTTAGTTTCAAAAACCCAGCAAAATATTTTCCCGGCTCGTGTTATGTATGCTTTGTGGTGGACAAACACTATGTGCTTGAGTTTTCTCAGAGTTCTTCTGTTTCCTCCCACTTTCTTCATTCCACCAATTTTTCCATCGCTGTCCATTCGGCTTGAAAAATCATCAATCTGTCTCTTTCTCGTCCGTAAATGTTTAATTTCTTGCCTATTTCTGGACACCACGTCCTGCATTTTAACTGTGATATTATAGTTTCCGAGATAAAATTAGAAACATCCAGATACATTTTCCAAACACTTTGGGGGAGGAGGGGGTGCCCCTTGGCTACCCATTCCTGTGCTCCTGTAAGGAAGTAACGTGAAATTACGACATGCAGTATTCATAAAAAAGTATTATTTCTATCAAATTGCGATACACAAAAAAGTGGGATAAATGATGCAAGAAAACTCACATAATTTGCTCACTTTCTCGGCTACTTCCGCCCAAATGTTGTCTTTTAGTCGTTCGTCTTTGTATAGCGGATGTGAGAACTGGTACAATGCGGAATGATTTGCAGCTTCTTCGATGAGTATCTCATCCTGTTCTTCTGAAAATTTCAGATATGATGCTGCCACTCCAGTCAAATTGACGAATCGTAAACGACTGCGATTATATCCACCTTGCAATCATACGACTCTTCAGAGCCAACGATTGATCGTCAGTCGCTCGGAAGAAAACAGCACCATTGGAAATAACCGTATCACTATCAATCGCACCGAGCAAAACACATCTTAACAGTGTGGCCGTTTATTTCTTACAGAAATTACATATTCCGGAAGTGGCGTTATGTGGAATAACTTGCGACAAAAAATAGATGAAGTAAGATATCTAAACGTCATTTCCTTGGTAAGAAAGCAAGATTAAGAAACTTTACAAGTATCACGTTTTCGACGATAATTCCGATTCAGATGAATACTTATTCCACGGTTGTGAGTCTGATTTTCATATCTCTCTAGAAATCAGCGGTGGTAATGATGATATGGTTTGAAGGATGTCTCTAAACAAGAAGAAACGCATTCTCTTAGCCCTGGGCTAACTGATGGGGAACGACTTTGTCGTCATCAAACTCATATATGACGTAAACACAAAGAAGGAAAGCAAGAAGTATTTTGCAGTCCAAGTAACTAAGAAGAATTAAAACGAAAAGAGAATTTGGTTAAAATCATGAGAAAATCTCTAAAAATTTATAATGTTTTTCCAGCCATCGACGATGAAACTGAGGTATTCCTGGAGTTGTTTGTAGCGGATCTCTTCCCTTCGAAGATCTCACGAGGCCGGCACTTCTTCCCAATTGCTCTTTAACCTTCTATGTGCAGGTTATATGATGTTCCTCTAACTTTTACAACAAACTCTCTTTTTTGTATCAACTGTATATCAAGTTTCCCTAACCCCATTTAACGGCACTTTCAATAAGTCCACTCCACCACTATTCAGATATAATAGATGATTGCGGTTTGTCACGGTAGCCAAATAATTTATACGTGTCAGAAATAAAGGTATTTTCTACAGTAGGTTCTGATTCTATTACTGAAGAGACTTCTAGAAAATTTTGTAAAAGAACCTACTCACAAGTTAATAATAATAACAATAGGGTTTTTGGTGGTTAATCTTTCCCCATAATGTGCCCATGCAAATGACCCCCTTAGATTTTCAACAGGGTTAAGATCGGGGGAATCAGGTGGCTAAGCAAGTAGTTTGAATTAGCTGATTGATAACTTTTGTAATCTTACTAGTAATTTAATAGGTTCTTATTTATCTTTTAGGAAATATTCTATTATATGATATACGAATTTATTCGCCTAGTTCAGGCAGTAACGAGTCTGACTAAAAACCGGGCGGTCCGAGTTCAAATCCCTACCAATACTCTGGAGAATTTTCTTCAGTGTTCCCATGTTCCGAGGTGCACTCATCCTCCTATCAAATTGAAAAACAGAGTGTCCCTGGTATTCCTGGGCACCTTGTGGAGTAAAGGAAGTCGAGCGTGGGACTTGTCACCCCACCTCACTTCGTGACGTAGATCGAGAAAATTTGGAGTGATACCTCCACACACGCCGTTCTCCTTTTATTTTTACAATATATGAAAGTTAAAATCGATGCAAAAATTCAAAAGAAATTTACATAAATATTTTGACCAAAATTTGCAAAATAATTTTACCTTCTGTTCAATTACTTCAGTGTAAATAGTGTGTATTGTATGTTACCCAAAACCTTAAAGTATTTCCCTGCAACTTAGAAAATCACCCAGAATATTGCAACTGAAGAAGACTTTTAATATGTAGGATGCTTTGTAACTGTCAATATACAGGGTGTTAACAAAAGTTCGTGTACAGCGGATCAGAATGGTAGAGGAGGTGAAAGAAATTTTTATCACTATATGATAAAAAGTAGATCCACCGTTTACTCAGAGCAGAGAGAGAGAGAGAGACAGAGAGAGAGAGAGAGAGAGAGAAAGAGAGAGTGAGAGAGTTGTACTTGAGGAAGTCTGTCTGTGTCGTCTGCACCAACAGTTGACATGCGTATACACGCATGAAGAAACGATATATAAATTAAAACAATTGGAAACGAATTCCAACAAAAAATAACTTGAGAAATATAAGTAAAGGAAAGCTTCAATAGTTTCCGCCAGAAGCAGATGAAACGAAACTTCCAATTGATGCATCAAAATCCACTTCTGGACCAAAGAGATTTTATTAATCGATGTATGAAAAAGAAATCCGAAGCGGAAATATTCAATTAAATTCTGCGCTTCTCTGAAAACTATTTAAAAGATAATAAAAGCTTGCGTATACTATAAACGAACAAACTAAGGAGGGACGAAAGATATGTAACTCCCGAATCATTACAATGTGAAAGATCCTGGAAGATGGAATTTACTCTACCTTGCACTGGTTGACATGTGAATCCTTTATGGAGAGGATAAGAGTAACCACCAAGCATCAAAGAGGACTGTAGTAGCACCAGATTGCACCAGCATCAGCACCAATTTGCAATAAATGTGTGAGCTGGCATTCTGCACGGCTAAGTTGTTGCACCTTGCATTTTAAGTAACCCACTCTGTTGTGGTACTTATCTGATAATTTTACGTGATGTCTGACCAAAACTTTGCAATCAAGCAGATATTGTGGTTCCAACATGTCTATGAGTCTGCATATCATGATATCGACGTCAGTACCTTCCTAAATGAAATTCTCTACAATTATTGGATTAGCCAATGTGTGCTAGTGTGTTTGCAACTTCGATATCCCTGTGCCACTCCGATGGGTTTATGGGGAGATGAAAAGTCTATAATACGAAATACATGCAGCTGCAGCGTTGATCTCTGAAGGTGTTCGCATCTTCAAGTCTTCTGAAACTATTACATAACCATTGGAACGTCTGTAATGAGGTTAATGGCGTGCATGTTCAACAATGTTTAAGATTGGGATTAACCTTTGAACTCTTGTAACATAGTAATATGCATTGGCAACCCTAGAACCCAAAGCAACTCACACTGGAAGTGCCCTAGCGGGATAACGGTCCACTGGATTTTATCTATTAATAAAGAAAACATTCCGCTTTTACCTCCGCTATCATTCTGATCCGTTGTAAGCAAACTTTTGTGAAATTTTGTATAGGCTAATAATGTAAATAGTGGATATATATTTGCACTGTTCTTTTACGTGATTTGCTGCTCGTTGGGATAAATAAATAAATATCTAACAATGTGCATTACTCTTACAACTATATATTCTAAATGTTTAATTGTCATTAAAGGGATAAAAACGAGAAATTAAGAATACATAACTTTAGAAACTGAAATATTTTGCGATTCGATTGCGTGAATGTTGATTACATGTTCGTAAATTTTTAGTATGTGCTTTCTTCTCAATATTAGAAAACAAAGTATATATGGGCACTAATCTACAAACTATTCATTTAAAGAGAATACATTTTTCAGATTTTCTCAAAATGAGTCAAATTGATCACGAATATCATGAACAAAACTGTTTTCCAAACTATGTAATTTTTAAGAAAATTATACTAAACACCGAGACAGATCTTTGAGACATTTTGGAGAAACTTTAAGTTCTTCGTGTGCCTTTTACATTGAATTTGATTTAGTGAAATACAGAAGTCCTCAAAAGAAATGTAATGTGTAGCTTTTCTTCCTTCCTTTTCTTTTACTTACTGGAATTTTCTTCCCAAGAGCATAAACATCACATAACTTAAATGATATGTAACCAAATGGAAAATTGGTGAAACCATTAGTTACCATTCGTGGGATATATATATATATATATATATATATATATATATATATAAACACAAAAAAACACAAAAATATCCCCTCCTTTATTATTTTTTTCTTCTTATAATGAGAATAGCTTTTATGTGTACTGTCTGTCATACGTAAATAATACGTCAGAGAATTTAGTCAAGGAATTATTATGGCATATTAAATACCATATTATAGCCAGTGTCTTTTTAGTAGCTACCAATTTCGAGAATGGCAAAATGCAACTACTATGGCATAAGCCTATCACTGGTCTATACATAAGAATGAGCATAAGAAATGAAAAAGTCAATAAGCATTCTCATTATCGTCAGTTCTGGTTGTATCTCGTATAAATTGAGTTCCTGAATATGTAATAAACTATTCCTGAAATAAAACTCTTACAATGTAGTTTCATCTTCCAGGAGGAACTTTCGCTACGAAATAATATTATTACCTGTATCCTTCCAATCTGGTCATCAGTAGAATGGTCACACAATTGGCCTATATGTAAGTTACTACTTCGACATTCACCCGGTTCTATTTTCACTATCTTTAGGTGAAGTTCAAAGATTAGACAGATAATTTGGTAAAATTTTGTGTGTTTATTTCTGATTTTGTAATTAATTCTTATCATGGAAAAAATATAATAAACAACTGAACAAAAAAAATATAAGAAAATAACTTCTTTTTTTCTTTGTAAGGAAAGACGAGTAATTTGACTGAACTTTCTTTCTACTAATAAAAATCACTTTCTCAGAATAATTGAAATTATTACTCCCTTTCCTAATAATAAGAACCAAAAACTAATACGACAGCATGAATTAATTATCTCCGGAATACCTAATATTTTTTTCATTGGAGGAACCTGAATTATTTACTTGATTTTTAGGTATTTAAGACCTGATAGAATTGGTTGAGAATTTCCAAATCTAAATACCTGATAAAAGTTTTCGGAAGTGTTCCTACTGACTCTAATACAAAATTTACGTATCTCACTGTAATCCCTCAAGTACCTGAATTTACTTATTATACCTTTAGTGAAATTGACATCTAAATGCTCTAGATTACTAGAGGATCTATCAACTACGTGCTCTATAACTACAGAACACCCACAGTTACTAATTCAATATACCCAGGAAACTACTGTGAACCAGGACAGACTTAACCATTTAACTACCATTCCAAGTTCACTCTTTTCCGCAAAATCACCAGCACAAGGAAAAGCACTGTGAAGTTACACACTTCCAAACACTTTCTTTCCTTTTTAGCACCTTGAAGCACACCATGGAGAAATATCACCTTTTTCGTAAACTATATCACACTCCATACAAAGTTCTTCACTAATGAAAATTTGATTACTATTTAAATCAGAATTGTATTCACTATATAAGAAACTAGATTTTATCGAAACTCGAATATATATGTAATTACATATTACGAAATACGATGGCAAGTTTCATAAACCAGCCCTGACGGCATAATACACAACCAGTCCTGACGGCATTTGTAAAACCAACTGGCCTTACAAAGTAATCTTTATCCCGCAGGGCCACTTCACCAGCATATTGTTTTTTTTAACGCCTTCACTTTTCGCTTCTAACCTTCGAGAGCCAATCAGATTCAACTCTCGTTACATACAGTTAGTCAATCAAAAATAGAATACGTATAGAAATTTAAATTCAGAAGCTTACTATAATTGAAGTGTAGACAACTAAAGAATATCCATTTTGGAGAAAAACATACACTATAAAAATATAAAAATGTTACACATTACAAAGTACCTCGCCCTATTTTTAAAAATTTCAAAGAATTTTTTAAAATCTATACCACAAGAAATGTATATATTTATATTTATGAAGTGGATCAAAACATCCAACATTTAAAACTTCACAATAAGTTTTAGAACACAATAAGATCTCAACATTTCAGAAAATCTGTAGTTACTCGGGATTTTCAAACTTTAATATAATAATCATCAAAAATCTATTTTCCAAATTGAAACCATCATTCAAACAAAAGATCCACTCACAACAATCACACTGAAGGCCTTCAGATTTCACACAAGCAATCATCCATCATCATACAAGAAAACAGACATATGATGAACATACAGATAAAAAAGCTACGCTTATCTTTCCAAAGGACAAAATATTGCGAGGTGTAAAAAGATAGAGAAAGCTCCTCATTCTGTACGTTCTATATAGGGCTTTACAAGTGTAACATGGCTACTTGTTTTCTTATCAGATTTAAAGACAAAATAATTTAATTCAATAAAAGTATGTTCTACCTTTAAAATTCGTTTTAGAAACACATTATAAACTTTTTCAGAACTTTCTTGCGCTCTATTTACATGGCCTTTCAAATAATGAATATAATTTCCTATTTGTTTTTCCTTACTTACAACATTTTGTATTTGACAAGTACAAGACTGAGAAACATCATTTGTTTCTGAATTATAATTCGGTTTCACATTACTTTTCGAATTATAAAAGATTTTCGGTTTACCTTGCTTTGCACAATTCAATTTATTTACATGGATTTCCTTCTCTTCCTTCTTCTGGAAAGAGATATCCGTCTCTTCTCGAGAGGAGTTGAACCATTCCTTATGATCTGGTACCATCCCTTCCTTGGAAGTTGGAACATCCATCTTCACAGCTGCTTCCTTAGGAACGCCTGGTTGTGGTATCCTTTGCGCCTTCTTGAGAATATCCGGGTTCACAGACTCGGAGCTGATCATACCATTGTATGATAACATCCTCAACTCAGAACCTGAAGGGACATCTTTGGCTGAAGAAGATTTCTCGGATGAGAAATTTAACTGAAAAGGAACTTGTAGACAGCCACCCTCCTCCATAACCGGATTCGGAGCCATCACTGCATCCCCACATTGGAACCCTTGGTTGTTGTCACAGCTCGCTGTTCTTCCACAACTAGGATGAACTGTATTCACATTGGCTTGACCAACCGGTTCATTTGGATACTGGACCTCATCAACCTTTAACTGCATGGCTGGAGTAGTACACCTTTCCATCTGGACTAACCTAGTACCTGAAGTCTCTTTGGTCTCAATTAGTTCGGGATACTTTAAGTTCCATGGATTTTTCAATCCATTATTATGAAAATACAAAGAAGAAAAATTAAACGCATCTAAATAATTATCGAAATAATCATCAGCTTCTTCTCTGAAGTCTAAAATTAAATCTGCACTGGACCATCCTCCCTCTTTCATGTTGGACGAATCGCTACTGTCCATGGCTTCCAAGTTCCTGATGGTTACATCTTGGGATTCCAAGGCATTTCTAGTTTTGGGAAGTTGGAAGGATGTGTCAACTATAGCCTTTTTAATTTCTCCAGACCCCACATCAATCTCATTAAATGAAGTAGGTTTGCTATCGGAACTACAAGAAATATTCAAAGACTTTTCGTTACGGACACACAAGTCATTACAATTTTCATCAGCAGTTACAAAAGAAAGTTCTTCATTTCGTTTTATGAAACTATTGCCCTTTATCTGTTTCTTACCCTCACTTAAAACAGTTTTTTGTCTTTAGGAGAGTCATTGATTTGCTCTTTAGACAAGTTTGGGTTTGACCTGAAAGTATGAGAAGAAAAACATGGAGAGACACAATCATTAACTAAGGATTGTTCACAATTCGAAATAACTTCAGAATTATTTTCTTTTCTCCTCTCCTTTTTAGTTCTCCTCCTCCTCCTTTCGTTTCTCTTTTTCTTTTCATTGGGAGTCCTAGAAGTAGTAAAATTTTCCTTACAAGACATATAAACATTATCATTTATGTCAAATATGTCATTATTATTAAACAGAATATCAGAATTTATTAATGTTTCATTTTTAAACACCTTTCTACCTGAATTTATTTCATCAGGAACATCTGATATTACCGAAGTGTTACCTCCCTTCTTAATTGAGATATTTTGTTTTATTTCCGACTGGACCTCCTTTCTTCCTCCACCCGGAAAGAGTAGATCGTCAGGATATGTCATCCCTAACTTCTGGTTACCTTCAGCAGACTCATCAAGCATATTGGGACCTATAAATTCTCGAGAACAATCGAAATCTCTACTCGAATAAAATTCCAAAATAAGTGGTAACTGAATATCATATCTACCAACACTTACCATCCGCTTTGGAATACTAAATGTGATATCTAAATATGAGAATAAGTCGAGCCCTATTGTGACCTCGTCACTGCTCTTATCCAATACGACTTTCCTCCTGGGGAAAGTTCCTAGTTGCATCGAGTCAATCTTAGCAGTTTATGATACCGAACAGGTACTCTGGTGTAATTCCTTATTGGGACAGTGGAGAAAGTGGCTTTTTACACCATCTAAAAGAGCGTTTTTAGCTGCAAGAAAATAGAAAAAAATCTCAAAATGGTCATTTTGGGAGAAAGTACCTTGTTGCACTGACCTCTTCAAACTTTATATTTAAAAAGTTGGCTAAAAAGTATTTGTCCAGCTCGTCCGGCCGCTCTACTGTACCTATTTTCATAACTCTTTTTTCTATTTCCGGATTATCACGTAGATAAGCTATCAATAAACAGCATTCCTCTTTGTCAAGTCTGAACTGAAGGAGAAGTGTTTGAGTGTTCTCCCCTATGTATTCTTTAGGAGTAATATTTATCACAAACTTTGTCGAGTGCGTCCAGACGTTCTTCTAAGCCGATTTTGATCATACTTTTTAAAATATCCATCTTAACACGTAGATGAGCCATCAAGAAGCCACATTCCTCTCCGTCAATTCAGAACTGAAGGAAACGTGTTTGAGTATTCTCCCCTACATATAGGAAAATCCGGTTACGATAAAGGAGGCGCATCCCCCCAAAACTTACCCAGTTAAGGGCGCAGCCCGCCACGTGGAAGCGATTATTGTTGAATGGCCCAATGACTGTTGTCAACAGATTTTATTCACCCCGCACCAACGGGCGAGTTTTGCTCATTTTAATTATAAAATATTCTATAACAATGTAGTAAAAATTGTAAGCAGTATACAAATGCAGACAGTATTTATTGCAATACTTGTAAAATTTCACGTAAGCTTCAACATTGATCTGCACTTTTAAATCTAAGGACGACTTGGTGGTGTCTTCATCTACTTAAAACCATGTGAATCTATATTTCAAAAGGGCTTTGCGATGTCTTTCTCTACTTAAAACCATGTGAATCTATGTTTGAAGGAGACCTGGTGATGTCTTCCTCTACTTAAAACCATGTGAATCTATATTTGAAGGAGACCTGGCGATGTCATCCTCTACTTAAAACCATGTGAATCTATATTTGAAGGAGACCTGGCGATATCTTCCTCTACTTAAAACCATGTGAATCTATATTTGAAGACGAGTTGGCGATGTCTTCCTCTACTTAAAACCATGTGAATCTATATTTGAAGAAGACTTGGCCATGTCTTCCTCTACTTAAAACCATGTGAATCTA
>JAGDQP010000142.1:41215-80160 GCA_022664845.1 Lepisma saccharinum
GTTACCTACTTGTGATGGTACACCTTCATACCAAATTTCGTTTCTATAGCTCGAATGGTGTGGAAAAAGTTTTTGTGCGGCCATTTTGATCGAAGTTAACAACTTTTTCAAAAATGTAAATTATTCCTAAACTACTCTTGTTAATACACCATTATGCCAAATTTCGTATCTCTAGTTCAAACGGTCTGGAAAATGTATTATGAAGTCAGCCATTTTGGATTCAAAATGATGTCTTTGCAGATATTTTGTAATCTACTAGTGATGATATACCGTCATACTTCGAAATTTCATATTTCAATTTTTAACATCTTTTTTCTTACAGAACCTCAAAATCGCTGATTTCGCAATAAACTCTTGTTCCTGTATAGCATGCTGACGTTTTGTGACACGCGGAACTCGGCTGCATGCACTGCCGTACGTGTTGATACTCCCCTCGATTCGCTCGCGTCGCTGCGCCAAGGATCCCACGGCAGACCGCGCATCGAACTTGAGGAGTTTGGAGGAACTGCGTCTTTTTATCACAACCAGAATCTGCAGTGCACTGCGCCACATGATGCAGATATTCCCTCATACTCCAGAGCGCTGCGTCTGAATGGGGAAACTTCCACATTCTTCCTGTATAACATGCTCCTGGCAGTGCTAACGCTTGTGACGAGTAAACCTTGGTGGGACATGCAGGAGTATTGGAAGTTGGCGCGAGGAACTAGGCTCATCCATATTCCATTTCACCACTTTTTAAGGTTGAAGGAGTTGACTGGACAGTTTGCACCCCTGGTGCTTTTGCTCGTATTTCGCAGCTTTTTACACTTGTGTAATGTATATACTCGCTTCGCCTCATTGGGGCGCTGCCCCCAGAATTCCAAGATGGCCTCGCTGGGGCGCACCCCTTTATCGCAATCAGGCTCCAGCTGGGAACTGTACCCTAGTAGGGGAGACGAGACGAATTTATTCTAACCTACTCGTAATGGTACACCTTCATAACAAATTTCGTTTCTCTAGCTTCAGTTGTTATAAAGTTTGACTTAGGCGGACATTATGGATAAAAGATGGACACATTTTTAACGTTTTCTTATATTTTCGTGACATACTCGTGATGATACACTGTCACACCAGATTTCATTTCTCTATCTCGAACGATGTGAAAAATGGTATTTCAGCTGCCATTTTGAATAAAAGATGGTGAATTTTTTAAAACGTTGTTATGTTTTCCTAAACTACTCTTGATAATTCATCATTATGCCAAATTTCGTTTCTCTAGCTCAAGCAGTTGGCAAATGGATTTATGACGCCCGCCATTTTGGATCGAAGATGGCGTCTTTAGAGATATTTTGTAATATTTTGATAATCTACTAATAATGTTGTACTGTCAAACTAAATTTCATTATTCTAGCGGCAGCCGTTTAGGCTGTGTATTCTTTAAAATTTTAGGTTTGGCGGCCATTTTGAATTCAAGATGGCGACCTTTTCAAAATGTCAGAATTTTTCCTTTATCTACTTATCATCCTCTACCTTCATACCAAATTTCATGTTTCTAGCTTACTACAAACACCCTAAACAATATGATGAGTGAGTGAGTGAGTGAGTGAGTGAGTCAGTTAGCCTAAAATGTGCAATTTCAGGGGTCCACAACTAGAACATAGTTTGAGATAAGAATATGAAATTTTATACATCTGCACATATTTACCATATCTCCTTAACGGCATAAGCTCATATTCCTCTCTTTAACATCTTTTTTCTTACGGAGCCCCCAAATCGCCGATTTTGCCATAAACTCTTGTTACTGTATAACATGCTTCTGGCAGTGCTGACGTTTTCTGACGCGAAGAACTTGGCTCATGCACTGCCGTGCATGTTGATCAGTTCATACATTTTTTACTTACGAATGAAATCTCATCAAATTGGGAAGTGAATTTTAGTTCGGGCATTTAAAAAAAAACATAAATTATATGTATCGTTTCTCAAACAGCAGACCGCGGCCCAATATCGGACCGTGACGAATCTCCTACCTGATTCGCCTGTTTTAAGTAAATATGGCTTTATAAAACCGTATTTTCTTTATACTCATCGCATTTCACGTAAAAAATAATGTACAAATTTCATGATTTTGAATCAATAAATATCATTTTCCTGTAAACAACTGGCGGGTTTTCGAGGAAAAATTAAAAGATCTGGTGGATTTTGAAAAAAAAATATAAATAAACTTTTTTTGATTGGCCTCCAAAAGCACAAGGTTATCCTATCGCAATGTCTTATAGATTTTTTTAAAAGCTCATATAGACCACAGATTAAAATAAGTTTAAAGTAGATGACTTGTGATAAGTGATCATTGTTGATTGGTTTCGCAGAACTGACGTCACAGATTGATTTCATACATGTAAAATAAATCCGGTATTAAAGTAAAATACACGGCACTGCAAAATATTTGTTCAAGTAAACGGTTTGATACTATAATGACTCGGATATTTGCTTTAAACTCCGTAAAAGAAGAATATAATCTCTAGCTGGAACATAAACCATAACATCAAAACTCTGGCATTGTTTAATACAGGCGGACGTCCCAGGTCAACAAATCGAAGTTACATCCACTCCTACCTTAATAAGATAGAACATTTTTATTGGTGCATTAATTACATTGTTTAGCAGGTTAAAATAGTAGGATGAAAATACTATTTTTATTGGTAGTTCACTCCCTTCGATGAAAGGTGAAAGTAGTAATATGAAAGTAGGTGTCTTTGAATAGCTTCGTTTCGATGAAAGGTGAAAGTGGTAATGAGAAAGTAACGAGTTTATGTTTGAATACTTCGGTTTAGATAAGTGAATGTTTTAAGCTTGTCAACACAGTGTGTGATAGTACTAGAAAATAAAAATAAGGTAAGCTTCGTACAGTACTTGCCTCGTTAATCGTACAATTCGCAAAAAGTCTAGAAAGGCGGTTTTCATGACGATTTTCTTGTGTTGAATCAACCACTCCAGAAGAGATACAGCATCAACGAAAGGCGAGGTCAAACAGCATCACGGAGCTTTAGTATGCTTGTTGGGAATCAAGAGCCCCAGAAACTACGAAAAAAAAGCAAGAACGAGAAAGCAAAAACTAAAAAAGAAGAAGAAGGAAATCAACAACATCTAAACAAAAAAAAAAGTATCCCGCATGCCCTCAAGTACAAAAACTCAGAAGAAACGGAACAAGATCACTCCTAAAAAAAGTTTCTTTTCAATTGCAAGAAGAGCTAAGCACCAGAGGGTTTCATACAGTGCACAGCATGTGGATGGAATGGAGAGAAGAAGAAAGAAAGAAATACGAGAGAGAGATCTGAAAAGCAACTCTGTTTCCTAAACAGGAATTCGTGAAAACGTTAACAAATTTAAATTTTTTAAAAGCTCCACTTGGTTTGAAGTTTTATAAGCATTCGTAGTCTTCTTCTCTCAAATTGAGAAGCAAATGTTGGCTAAAAAACATCGTGGCAAAAAAAAATATATATATATATATAATATAAAAGATTCTTATGCACATTTCGTACACATTGTATTATAACTCCTCTGAAATTATGTTATTTTAGTGCACATGTAAGTGTAAACATTTATACAAGAAATATTACGAATTTATCATGTCTATAAAGGTAGTATTTTATACATGTATAGGTTGTGTTTAAAAATATGTCCCAATAACAATTACATTTACTCACTTTTATGCTTCAAATTTCATCATATATAGCCAGAAAAGTGACATAATTAATATAACTTCGGTAGCTCACTTGGTTAGAGTCAAAATACCAACACAGATCAAAATAGAAATCAGATTGATGGTTCCTGGAAGATAAAATATTTACTAAGTTAAAAATTTTGGGACCATTAATATGAAGTTTATTATCATTGGAAGTCAAAATACCCACCAAGGTCTAAATTTGGAAAATATTGACATAAAATTGATGGTTCTTTGGGATTATAATTTACTACAGAATCACATACATTTTACGGTCTCTCTTTTCTCAAGTGAGGTATTGTATATAAAGTTTGATGAATTTAACTGTGTAAATCCGTATAGCGGAAATACATACGTACATAAATAAATACATAGGGTAGGCAGGGGCTATTTTAGTCAAGGAGCTATGTGAGTCAAACTTAAGAAAAAATGTCACTGCGCATTTAATGTGCGCACCAGTACGCTGAACCTGCCTGCAGTTGTGAGTTCGTTGGCAAAGGGAAGCGTGTGTGTGTGGTTGATCTGCTGCTTTCTTATCAGTTGCTGTGAATTTGCGACTATTCTGAGCAAGGTGAGTTGCAATACTTCATATTTTGCTCTGATATAAAATAGTGGCTGTATGATATAAGGTGCTGAACTTGTGTAAATGCATATATTTGTAAAATTATTACCGTACGCGTAAAACAGAACGTCCGCATGTTATAAACACCATTTTTTTTTGTGCTATCCTCTGTCTCGTGTGAAAGTAGTGTATTCCTACGTAAGCATGTGCGAAACGGGGCTATTTGAGTCGAAAAAAAATGGGGCTATTTGAGTCAGGTGTAAACTTATGTAAATTTATTTAATTTATGATTCTGAATTTTGTATTTATGTTTTAGCCTCCATGATGCATGTATGTAAAACAAAACATTTCATTTTCTTTTTAGATGGTACGGACATACAAATCAAAACTTAAATACAACGAGTGAAATATTGAAGACATGGAGAAGGCCATAAAAAGTGTAATAAAACGCTATTTAAGTTTACATGGAGCTTCGCAGCTCTGCAATGTAAATTTGAAACTTTGCGAAGGAAAGTGCAGGTCGAAAGGTTGAGACTAACCTTGGGGGATAATGATGAAATAGTTCAAAGTGCAAAACCGAAAGTCATAGGACTCCCCACAAGACTGACAGAAGTACAGGAGGAACAGTTCGTGTTGCAAATTATGACTCTCGCGGGAAAAGGACTAACCTAAACCGCTGAAACGATTCGTAAAGCTCTTCATCGATATGTAATAATAAATCAAATTACGCATCCTTAGAGAAACAAAGGATTAGCTGGTGAAGATTGTTTTTCAAGTTTCATGAAAAGAGATCCGAACTTATTACGAAAGCCTGAGGGACTTTCAAGAGCTCATGCTGAGGGCATTAATAAGGAAGCAGTGAGTGATTTTTTCAACTGTTGAAATCTGCTACTTCAACGATTAGTGTCAACACAAAACCACAGCGTATATACAACGTGGATGAAACAGGGTTTCCTCTTAACAACAACCCAAACAAGATCATTGCCAAGAAGGGGAAAAAGAGGTGGTTGCTCTCACTAGCGTCGAAAGAGGCGAGAATGTCATTGTGATAGTCTCTTGCAACGCAGTTGGACAATACATCTCACCATTTGTTATTATTAAAGGTCAGCGTATGAGAGAATTCGTCAACAATCTACCACCGGCTTGTCATGTTTCCTTATCGGACAGTGAAGAGCTGTTTGTTTGCTGGTTCGAGTTTTTTCAAACAAACAGGTTTGAGGGGAAATGTTTATTTTTGTTATGTTTTTCACAAATTATATAGAAAAAGGTAAAATTTAGGAATATACAAAATGAGCGCTAATGTGATTAATGTAAACAATGTTGATACAGTGAGAGACCCAAATACCCTCCTGAGCAACCCAAATAGCCCCGTGATTAATACTAGCCTCGAATTCTGCCATTTTTATTTTAAATTCATTTTCAGAATTTCCATGATTTAACAGGTTCTTTATTCTTTAATATGTTGTACTATAATAATGTACGTAGATTATAGCATAATTATTTAAACTCTCAAGTACGTCGGTTTAGAGAAATTTTGACTTTTCTCTTACTATACTCAAATGGCCCCGGTCTACCCTACATACAAATTAAACAACAGAGCTATCTTCAGTTTTATATATAAATCTTACCTGCTGTATTGAGAAGCAGTAGCTCAGTTGGCAGAATGCTCACAATGGGAAGGTCCTGGACTCGAATACAGCGTCGGTCATTCTCATTGACGCGAACCAGAGTTTATCCTCTGTGACGTCTAGGTAATTCTGGGATAGTTCCTTCAAACCAGTCCCTAGTAGACTTACTTAAACATCCACTCCCCTACAATATCCTGGCCTGAACCAAAAATACATAAATGCGATAAAACAGTTTATTAACATTAATTTTGATTGTTTTTTAATTTATAAATGCGCCTGAAAGCACAAAAAAAAAAAAAATGGCGAAGAATAAATATCCGTAACTTATAACAAAAATATATTCATTTGATGCAGAAGTCTCATTCAAGAAGTTTCGTAGCAGTAAAAAAATATCTCTGTAGAAAAAAGAACCTTCACTTTACGCTCCTCACTTTACTTCACTTCACGGGGATGCAGTCAGAAAATTGGTGGCCAGCCTCTAATTACAGAGGACTTTAATCATTCCTCAAACAGAAGGAAATGAGATGGTATTTACTATGTAAACACCTTTCTTCTTCTCCCTCCTCTTCCGCTAGCTCCACGCTTTTCTTCCCGAACGGTAGCCTAGTGTTTACTTTTCGCCTCTTCTTTTGTGGTGCTTTCTCCCCCTTTGTAGAGAGAATTGGAGAGAGCGAGAGAGAGAATGAGAGGCTTTTGGGTAAATTTGGTTCGTTGGAGCGAAAGGCCTTCCTTGTGTGAGAGCGGTAGTGGTGGTCGTCGTGTTGTAAAGGTATACTTTTTTATTCAATTCAGAAAAGCCTTGGATGGACTTTTTTCTACTGCTAAAGACCTTATAGCGAACATTTTAAGGTTTATTAAACCTAAGTTATAAAGACATATTTTATGATAATTGATATTTTGTTTCAGTTGTTGAAACTTGACTTTATGTCTTTGTTCGTTGGTGTGTCATATTACACAGTCTGTGTATTGTTGTTTGATTTTAAAGCAGGCCGGAACTACTTTGCAGTAAGGGATGTACTATCGGCACCAAAAGTAAGTATCCACCTAAATTTCACGCTCAAACGTATGAGGTATTAAGGCAGTACTGTTCTCTTTCCCTCTTGTCCCTCTTAATTTCTCATAAAACACAAACAATGCTAACTTTCACGTTCTCCTATGCTTATACAACTCATTAAACATTGACTGCAATTGAGATGCATACGTTTGAGCGTGAAATCTAGGTGGATATTTACTTTTGGCGCCGACAATACATCCTGAACGTCGTTCTTATAACATAAATTTTTGATGTGAAATTAAATTTAGCGTATCTACGCGTCACTAACAATGGTAGACTTCCTTACTTGCTGTGTGTGTGAAGACGTCACTTTTCTGGTAAATAACTCGGAAGTATAGCTTGGGAGGAGGGAAGTTCCGTTGACTGATGATGAGTGAGCGTAAGATTATATACCTCTCTGATTTCTGTCGGTTCGATTGTTCGTTGAGTAAATATTTTTTTAAATTGTCTGATACGATAGCTATGTGTCCACCATATGTTGAATATTTTCTTGAAATCGATAATGACCGAATTCTTGAGTGCAATCAAATTCGGATTATATTTGGATTCTACTCACTTATCCGAATTTCGGATATCCGAGTAAAGAAAATAAAATCGGATGACCAAAATCCAGAAATGGATAAAATCTGCCCGGCAGATTACGAGCAAAATCCGAATATTATCCGTCATCCGGAAATTTGTAATAAGGATTTTATCCAGCATCCGGATAAGTCATCTGAATTTTATCCGGATATTAGTCATCTGGGTTATCTGACTATTCCATAACGGACATCTGATAATGCGTCATCCGGATATCTGATATCGGGATTTTGTTAGCTATTTTCTTGAGGTATCCGCTGCTTAATAGAAATTTCAGACTGTAGTCGGAACAATAGTGTAGACCGTTTCGTGCTCCAGCAAGCACTGATCAGTTGTGTAAGATGCATGCTTGGAAGTCGGTGATGAAGAAGTTTCATCAATAATACCGGTCCGGTAAGAACTTTCATCCACTTTAGACAGTAGGTCCATAACCAATAACTTCGGATCGCTACTGAGCCCTCACGCAGGCAAAAGGCCTGTTGCTCATTATACTGATAGACGTTTCCCAGGCTTCACCATGCTAATCAGAGTAAAGCACCTAGCTAAATACCGTCTACAACCCCTTTTCCTGCCCGGTAGAAGTGCTCGCTCTTTTACATCATCATTGGGCGATCTCCGGTCATAGATTCATATTTAGCAAATAAATGTAAGTTAAATAACAAAAACAAATATGTCCTGTTACGAGGTTTACTTCTAAATTATAATTTTCTTTATTTAATTTTATAACTAAATAAAATAGATTTAGCTGCTTGTGGTCTTGTGTGTCCGTACCGACTGTTGAAAGAACGAAATTGCTGACGGTAGGTGACATTGCGGTTAAGTAACATTCGACTCCCTGGTGAGAATAACAGGAACTCATTGCATCTAATTGGATCGTGCTACATTAGGCAACCAATAAATTTGTGAAAGATTGTCACGTAGTCGAAGTTCAAGTGCTCTCTACACTTTTTTGTTTAGAGGTAAGGCAGCTAATAGGAAGGCAACATATTTGTGAGTATTTCGTCTTGTAGTCGGCTGGTAGTGAGTGGTTCATCACAGTTAAACGCAGGCGTCATCGAGCGCAGGGCAAACATGGGAACCACAAAGAGCGTTATACGGGCCTGCAAGCTGAACGAGTTGAAACTGGGAACGGATGCTAGTGTATTGTGAAGAAAAGTATGCCAAGCAATCCTTACGGACACGGCAAGTGAGCGGACAATACAACAATTGTTTAACTAATTAAAGGACGGCGATGAATGCCATCATAACGCACCAGGTCTACAAGCCATAGACATCGAAGCAATCAAGTTGACTAATGAGGCCGGAAATGGCAAAATACATGAAGCATTAGGAGACACATTCCATTGCAGTGTGGCAATTATTCGACAACAACTCCATCAGCTAGGGAAACAGTAACAAGAGGCTCGATGGGTCCCACATAAATTGGCCGTGACTAAGATGGCAACACAAGCTTATACTTGTGCTTCTTTGCTGCTCTTCAGGCGAAGGATCCATTTCTGGACACAGAGCTGACCTGTGATAAAACGCTGGTTCCTTACGGCGCCATTCTCATTGGTTTGCATCACATTCACGCCCATTCAAACAAACAAAACTACCGCTGCATCAAGAGAAGATTATGTTTTGTTTTTGGTGGACTACTCGGGGTATCTTGCGTCACGAACTGCTGCCATCTTTGTCTTTGGACACTTTATACTATTGCATTTTTATTTGTAGAGTCAAATTCCGACTGAACTTTATTGACCACCTTATAAAAGAAAAGTGAATGATTGTTTACATGTTCTACAAAGGCTCTTAAGCCGTCCAATGTAACTCCAAGAAATTTGGCATGAATACACCTCGATATTCTGCAAATTCGACCGTAGGAGTCACCAACCACAAGGCATCTCAGTTGCCAATGTTGCAATCTTACTGTAAATTTTTGTAGAAACATTTTGTACCATTCATTATATTAAAACTAGTATTTACTACCAAAACAATAATATCTAAGCACCTAAAGTTTATTCCCTACAGTACTATATCATTACAATTTTGTAACCAGCTGATTTTTTTTTCATTCCCCTTTGGGTTCAAATTTTGAAATCCTCTGATCACTACTACACACGTACAACATAATCTACATACAAAACGTGGTTAATCATGTGTTAGAAACTTTTGTTTATAGATTTTAATTTATGCTTCGCCCTGTTTAATATTTTAAAGTCAGAAGTGTATTAGGAAAATGATTTTTTTTTTACATCTGGCAATTTTGTTTGTTTTTGAATGAGCCAACTCATTAAGAACTACCTTGTGTTTTGGTTACTGGTACAACTGAAGTATGCGGTACAATTGCAAGTTCTCCTTTTAGTATCGTTTTTCAGGTCTTTGTGGTCTTTGAGCATCTTTAGTTTAGCCTGGGATAAGATAAGATATGGGGAGGAAATGGGTGAGAAAGTCGGTAAGTTGTGAATACCATTAATCTAGTGTGACTAAGGAAAATTCTGGAAGAAACGTAGTCAACATAACTGGTTGGTAGGATCGAATCAAGGTCCTCTCGAATGTGAAGCTAACGATCTGCCAATTGAGCTACGACTGGGGACTTGTGTCTTTTCGAGTGTTTTCGAGACCTATGTTTGCTCATTTCGCGTCCCATAAAAAATACATAGATAAGCAGAATTCTCTTCTAAAACTAACTGTTATCAGCAGTATTGGAATATTTTGCCGGTGTTAGGTTTGGGAAGGTGATAATAATGACTGAACCTAATACACCAACAATATAGTTCGTAAATTAATCAATAGATGGGAGAGTAAAGTCAACAAAACTTAGTTTCAGCAACGTAAGAAAATGTACGGTGCACCCTGGAAATTTCAACTGCTGAAACGTTGTCCAATAAGATAGGCGAACAATATAATTGCTATGATTTATTACTCTGGAAAAATAGTATGTTTTATGCACGAAATTATTTTCGCGTGAGTTATAAAAGTAAACAACAGTTCAAATTTCACTTTTGAGAACTTGTGTACATTGTCTGGTCTGGTTACATTTATTTTTAAGTTGATTTATTTTGTTGATTTATTTAAGTTGATTTATTTATTTAAGTTGATTTATTTTCTTGTGAAATTCTTGATTCTTCAACAGGGATGCCGATGAGAAAGACAGACGTATGTTGTGCTGCGTATTACATACGGACATCAACTTTTCAACTCTGCAACAAATATATCTCCTCTACTAAAAATTGAAAGATATAACCTTCGATTTGCTTTCAAACTCTGGCAGGACAACATTGCAACTCTGTATAAGATATCAGGTTTGACTCCACTCAACGAATTTCTAGATCAAAAAAATTAATACTTCACCAATGCTATACTGAACAAACTACTATCACAAAATATCGATATAAATCAGGTTGGAATACCAAAATACCATCCAGTTACATATCAAGAATTTTTGCAATATCAAGAAAATAAACCTACAAATTACAAAAAAACAGTTAAAAAAATCCAACAAATATGGAACGGAATGAATTTGAGTGCGTCTCTGCTGGTGCTGCACGGGTGGTTGGAATATACAGCAATAAATTTCCCTGATCAACGTTATCTCCAAACCGTACCTCCAATACCAATTCACTTTCTTAACTAACTTGACTATGTACGCCACTGACAAAACAGACAATTACCAACAATAATTAGATAGGATTAGCAAATTTTTTTATTCCTAGCCGGTTCAAACTACACAAATATTGTTATCTCACAAATTAAATTATTCTCAGGACGAAAGTGGCCTAAGCCGGCCAGAAGTCCATCCTGGGGGGCCTGCCGGCCTTGCGTAATTTTACTTTATTGATTGATTGATTGTGTACAAAAGTTATTAATAATTAATGACCCATAGGAGAGTGATGAATATTGGGATGAATATTATTATAACGAGTTTCTGAAATTTTCTTCAAGATTCTTTCTTTTATCTATTTAGTTGGCCCTTGGCCACCATCTGTTACATTCTTATGTAGGTGATGAATAGAAAAAAAATAATACCTTCATTTCACACATTTTTATGGTTGGGGTTACCAGTCTACCAGTTACCAGGTTCCTTCCCAGTTGGTGGATAGGGGAATGCTGACCGGATATGGTGGGTACCGGAAATATTCCGGGGCGGACCAAAACCAGTACTGCTGCCTTGCAGTTAGTAGAGGGATCTACAAAGGCTAGAAGCAGCTTCACTATTACCACCCTGAGGCCGAAGATGAATGACATCGGCAAGGCTCAGAGATGGACAAAGGACATCTTGAATGTTTGCCTTTACAGCGAGGTCGTAGAGCTGACAACTCTACACCGCTAAATCATGTCAAGAAATAGTAACAGGTGGTTCATGGGTTCTCCTGGGGTAACATATTCCGGAGGTAAACTAGTCCCTTATTCGGATCTCCGGGCGGGAACTGCTTCAGGGGGTTCCAAGAATAGGATTAAGAAAGACCTTATAATAGGAATGTGGAACGTACAAACGTTATACCAAACGGGCGCTCTTCAGGTGGCGGTACGCGAGACCGAGAAGTACGAGCTGAACTTATTAGCTATACAAGAAATCCAGTGGGAGGGTCAAGATAGCATCCGACAGGGCAAGTACACTTTCTACTACGGTGGAACACAGTCTCACAATTTCAGAACAGGATTCCTCATTGAGAACAGTATCCTTCCGGCGGTTCAAAATATGTAAACGAAAGACTATCGTATGTTACGATACATACCGGATGGTGCAATGCGGTTTTAATAAATGTCTATGCTCCGACCGAGGTGACTAATGATAACGACAAAGATACATTTCACGAGGAACTAGAAAGGTTGTTTGACCGATTACCGAAGTATAAAACGAAAATTATATCAGGTGATTTCAACCCTAAGGTTGGGACGGAGGGAAAAATAGACCGGCAAATAGAATGCAAATACAGCCTTCACGGAATCACCAACTCGGGAATTTACTCATCGGACTTCAAAACTTCAGCTTTTTAAATGAAAATTCACAAAATTAGAGAAAAAGCTTTTTCTTTTCATCAAGTGTATGAGTGGCTTAGCCCGCCGACTAATAATCAATGGGTCCTGGGTTCGATCCTCGGAGGAAATGGGAATGAGGATCGTAAGGTAAGAAATACGGAACTCTGAACACCCCTACTTCTTATACACATTTTGTTGCTGAACCAAATATTCTTACATTTTCCAACTTTCAAAACATCACTTGTGATTGCATTACATTTGTAGCGTCACTAACCTTCATATATTGATAAGTGCAAATTAGTTTATCATAATAGTTATCGTCTCTGTTCAATCTGTGGAATGATTAGCAGCATTTCTTCTGTTCATACTTGTTCGTGTCTGCAATGAATCTCCTCGTGTCGACGTAATTCTTTTAGTTGTCATATTTTGAGAATTTGGTTGATGTATGATGATGATGGTCTTGGACATTCCCGTGTAGTTCTTCGTTCCATTTTTTTTTCTAATGATGGCAACTATGAAGTGACAGTGTCTGTTCCAAGTGTCCCATCCAGCGATCTCTTCGTTATTTTATTGTTCTCTTCTCTCCAACCTTTTCAAGCCCATTAAATGTAATTCTTTCCGTCAATTTTACTTTATTTATAGTTCTCCAGCTCCAAAAATATTCAGTTTCTTCTCTTCCTCATTCCGTATTATCCTGTTTTCTCTGTACATCAAATATACTTGTCTAAACGATGCTTCTAAATATCTCATCACTAAAGCCTGGAAGTCCAGGCATTTATTTTACTTGAAATAGGCAGGCAAAAAGGCATTTGTTATTGCTGAAATAGGCATTGTACAATTTTTTTTTTTAAAAAATATGACTTATCCTAATTTCTTTTTATATCCTTCATTATTATATCATACTACATTACATCATGGTGTTCTATATTGGTTGCACATCACTGGAAGTTGTTACATCAAGTTTTTAACACATGTGGAGCCTTCTGTCACAGACAACTGTTTTCAGTTTTGAAAATGATCTCTCAACGTCCACAGAAATGAGAGGGGCGTGTACTTAAAATAGATTATTACTAGAGGGGTTATATCAACGACAGATCAATTTTTAAACTTTAAGAACACTGCACATATAGACCTACTTTTAATTTTCCTTAGGTCCTCTTTGCACACGTTACATGTTTACGTTTACCATTCACAGCTTTATTTTTTTACACGATACTTCCAACAGTTTATTGTTTCTCCCACAATATCCATCGTTGTCACCAGTTTTTAGAATTTCTTCTGTAGTTTTATTACTTCTGGCAACATAGTATACGTGTGCAATCGGTGAGCGACAGGTTTCACTGTCATGATTAGTACCAGAGTTCCAGAAAACACTGAAGCAGTGTAAGACGGGTCACGAGGTCAATGTCAGTACTTAAAGAATCATCCCTTCTCACAGTTTGGTCCCGCTGAATTCACGCCTAGGAGGCAACTTCTGGCAGGAAAGACAGAGTTTATATATTTTTGTGTGCGTTTAACGCCAAAAAACGAAATAAATATTAGCTAAAAATACATTAAAAGGTAGAATAAGGCATTATATTTAAAAATAGACAACGGAAGCTGAAATAGGCAAAAAAAAAAGGCAAAATGAAAACTCTCTTAATCGCTCCGAAAAAGAACTTTGGTAAACTTTATTTTTATATGGGCAAGTCTAGTAACTTTGAACTTCGGCCCGTCACGATTCGTCTTTAGCTGTTAAGTGTTAAAATCCACACCCATGCCCCTTCCGGCACTCAAACCCGGAACCTTCGAGCCGATGGACTACCGCCGCAGACCGCTCGACCACCCGGCCGGCTAATCGCTCCGACAATGACTAAAAAGGTTACCTATTATTTATATGCTAACGTATTCTTAGTGTCTTCAGGAACTAAAGCTGGGCACATGCATTTGGTTTCGGTTTTTATTGGAAACGAGTACTCGGATTCTGATCTTAGAATCGCGTACACGGGCCTTGGCACCATATATCCTGATTTTGAAACCGTATACCTCAAGTTTTGAACCAAACGATCCGAATCTTTGAAACGGGTATCCGAATCCAGATCTTGGAACCAGGTACCTGGTTGCCTCACAACCGCTTTTCGGTTCCTTCAGTATCCGGTTCCGTCCAA
The DNA here is from genome assembly GCA_022664845.1 of Lepisma saccharinum. Lineage (NCBI taxonomy): Eukaryota > Metazoa > Arthropoda > Insecta > Zygentoma > Lepismatidae > Lepisma > Lepisma saccharinum. The sequence continues at coordinate 55,848 of JAGDQP010000142.1, forward strand.
ACGCACTCTTTTCTGAAAATAGAACTTTGTTCCGATAATAGAGATAAAAATTTGAAATGTTCAAAATATATTTCTCAGAATGTAATAAAAATCCCACCCACAATACTAATAACAGTAAACGTTCAGCTAAAAATGTCTCCACCGTGCAATAGCTAAAAAATGTGCTATGATGAAGTTTCGATGAAACATGCTTTCCATTCATTTATTCCATGGTTGGAGTAATGTACTACCCATAAGGCAATTTTCTGTTTGGATTGGATATTCCTACCTTTTTATACTGGTAGTTTGCTGTTGAAAGTAGTGGCCATTTCTCTGCCCTCCAGAAATCAACATTAGGTCCACCTGATCCGTTGATTGGACGATGTTGTAAGAAACTTCCTCTTATTTTGGGATCTAAATGGGTAGAAAGAGGAGAGAGAGAGAGGAGGGAAAAGCAACTAAGAGGGAGGGAATTCTCACTACCTTTTTTCCCTTCTGTCTTTACTCTGCCCTATCTTTTTCTTCCCTCTCTCTCTCTCGTTAATGCCTAGGGGCGAAAATCGATACAAGGTACCCGACCAAATGTGGTTGTTGTCCATTAGACTGAACTGAGACTTTTCCGAAACTGTTCCATCTGGCTCTGGAACTCAAATTAGAGAAAAGACTATAGCAGAAAAGGGAATTGAATGTCCACGAGTTTGAGAGGGGTGAATAGGATTCTCAGCTAAAATGTTAGAAAAGGGAGACAGAGAATTTTGATCCAGCAAGGTGAGTTACTAGACAAAATTCCCTTTTTTTTTTCTGCTGTACAATTTCGTTATTTACACGTTTGTAGATACACCCAGGTAGCTAAAATATTATTAAATGGCTCAAGTTACCAATGAAGATTATATTTTTATAAATACTACTACCGTCACCACCATCACTACTACTATTATACTACCACCCCTCTCGCCAGGAGATGGAACCTAAGTGAGGGGAGAGAAAGTTAAAAAGGTCAATTCCATTATCATTTCTAAGGGTTGAAGATTGTCACATTAATCTTAGGATTTCTCTTTCTGATTGTGGTATTTTCCTCACAAAGAATCATGTTATAAGTTTCACAAATAAGCAGATGACTACCTTTCTTACAACTAGGCACTCCATACCTGGGTGTTTGTACAGTAAAATTCTCGGTATGCTAGGCGTTCATTCAATATTTACTTTATATACATTTCATCGCCCGTTCTTATTTCACAACAATGGAACATTTCATATTAAATTTGATATATGCACCGAGTTGCCGTGCCTCAGTGGTATAGAGCGTTGGTTTAGCATTCGGGAGAGCGTAGTTTCAATCCCAGAGGCCAACCGTCCTGACTGAGGTCTTTCCACGCGTTTCCTCAGTAACACCAGGCAAATTCCGGGATGGCACCTTCAACCTAGGGCCTGGCCGACAGCTTTCCTTTCCCCTATTCCGACCTGTACCTTAAGTGACAAAAGGCTATAAATAAAAAAAAGGAAATTCAAATGTGATATAGCCGATACAAATTTACTTTGGGTTAATAACACTGAAATCACTGGATACGGAAAAGAACACTTCGTCCCCCTTGTAGGTATATAGATCCACCAAAGTTGATTTCATTCTTCCTTATTTTTCACCTTGAATGTATCCTTAATTATGGACCACTCTCTATATGCTGCATTGGGCCTTTATTGGTCACATACCCATGAAGCCATGTGCTGACAAAGATGAGGATTTTGGTGGGACCACTGTTGGAACCCCGTCTAGTAGTCGGGAAATAGTTGGAGGAAGGTCTGCGCCGATCCGTAAGGGTCAGTTCTACAATCGACCGCTAAACTTCTAGTCAGCGCTAAGTTGAGACCAAGTCTTATTTGGACCAATGAGAGTACGCAAAATGAGAGTTGGCTTCAACTTAGCGCTGACTAGAAGTTAAGCGGTCGATTGTAGAACTGACCCTAAGTGGTATTTAGATTTCGACCCATAGCGACGAAACCCCTCCCAGCCGACTCCGGCTCCTTGTTAGGATTTTCTTAAAGCCGACGTCTTCCCCCGTCGCGTCGGCCCGACTTTCGCTGACCAAATGCTGCCGTCGTCTGGCTTGCTGGGTAGCAATGCATATTATTTTTTTATCTCTTGATCCCATGACCACCTCAGAGATTACTTTTCTCATGTGTTCTATAGTACAAAAGGAGATGCCAAATATATATTCCGTATATATATATTCAAAAATCGAAGGGTGCATTTTCCAATATTTAAGGTAATTGGATATATCAGATGACCTTGACTTCATTGATTATCCCAAAATAGACGTGTTATATATCGTTTGAAAACTTGGCCCATTCGCTGAATAACAAACTTTCTTCGAGCTTTCTAGACCAATTAGGGGCAGAGTTATTGTAATTTGAAAATATCTTGCCGCACTAAAAAAGTCAAATTTTTTGAACGTTGACGTTCATTTGCTCGAAAACTATAGGACATATAGAACTAAAAAATGGCATCGTGACATACTTCCTAGAGTAGTATAAACTCACCAAATTTCATGAAAATCGGCGATGGTAGGGTTGTGGGCTATGTCGACTTGAAATGAAATTACCCACCTCTATTAAAAAGCAACTACGGGGTTTCCAGATTCTCAAGTAGGCCTACTCCAATTGCCACTGTTACCACCTTATTATAAAATTCAATTTTCGCAAAGACCATTTAAGGTACATGCAACAAATTTGTGGTTTGGTATCGTCATGACAAGGTTAAAATATGGGAACTCTGCTTGAACTCATCAGGTTGCGCATTTGGCCCAAAGTTTTGCAAAATTGGTAATTATTTTATTTTTTCAACTTACCAAAGGGGCAACAATTTTTGTGTGGTTGTTACTAGGACGCACCGAAAGCATGCTAGAACACAGATGAACATATTTTACCTGTCCTACCATCCAATATACCCTATTCGTACTCCAGTCCAAAAATCGGCCTATTTTACTCGAAAAAGTACTGGTTTACAATTACGACAGTGGACGGGGATAGTTTTACTGCTTATGATGACTAGTGACCTTTTTCTCAAAATAATCGAAGGTATATTTTATTTGATATTTATCATTATTTTGAGTTTTTGCAGCTCTTAGCTATTTCTCTTTCAAACTATCCAGCATTCTGCATGGGTTTCAAGTCTAGTGCCAGCCGTCCTGCGCAATCCCCTTACCTCTGCAATAACAGCCGTTCAATCTTCTGCTACTAAATCGGACTTAGTCTCAGATTTTGTTGTTAGTTTTCTTTCTAGGAACCTAATCCTGATAATAAAACATTCTTTAGATTATTCTCAAAAGATCTGAGCTTCGCAATCTACTTTAAGACACCTTTCAAACGCCTGGATGTAGCATGGCGTGATAGAAGATGAATATAGTTGGTAAACTTTATTTTATATGGGCAGCCTAGTAACATTTTACTTCTCCCCGTCACGATAGATCATATATATCTACTTAAAATCCACGAACACCCATGCCCCTTCCGGGACTCGAACCCGAGACCTTCGAGTTGTTGGTTTAACGCCTTAGACCACAAGGCTACCCCTGCCGGCAAAATGACTATACCTGGTAATTGTTCCAGGCTTTTGTTGGCGTAAAAGCCTCCTGTTTCCTGATTTGTTCCAGGCTTTCCTTTGTTAGCCGATGACATCATCTTCAGAAAGCTGTCACGTGATAAAAGCTTTATTATGGTCCAGTTGCCTCATAAAATCATTTCGGTGTATTCTGCAACATTGATATTGAACTGCTTCAGTTGAAACTTGCGTATTGTCACCTTGGGAGTTGAAGTTGTAGAAGGTATGTTTTGCGCGGCTCTTTGGCGAATATTCTGCTATTCCGCACAAAGCATTACGACGCGTTTTTCTGGATGAGCTAAAAATGTATTCTTCTGGAGAACAGGAATAACGATATTCTTTTACTGTTCGTCTAGGTACCTAATTCTTTCTATAGTGACAAGTTCCTCGAGCAGTCGTTTTTTTTAAAAAAAGGATTTTATGTGAAACCACATGGGCACATACACTCGCATGATAAAAGTAATGACAGTTTTACGCTATTCAGATGAATTCGGGTTTGAAACGAAATCAGGGAGAATACGGCACGTAGTCATGAGCCAGTGAGAATGGTTTACAAGTTTAGAGATCGTTGCAGTGACGTCAGAGGAGTTCTCTTCTGTAACGACGACACGGCAGATTCTGTGTAGTTTCGATCTTGACTTAAATCAGAGGCCTCATCTTCTGGTATGTTTGCTTCAATTGCGTGATAATTGTGCCATGGGTTGTGTGAACATTTCCCTATTTTTCCACGTGGAATCAGTGAAATCAACCGGATTAGATGTTTTTTTCGTCAATTTCTCTAATCAGGTATCTCTACGGGAGCTTCTTGGTGTGCAGTTTCCAGATGAACCAATGAACTGGGTGTTGCAATAAATTTTCAAATTGGCATATGACTCCATTTTTATTTTTGTGTCAACAGTCTTTCCATTGGATCCGATTTATGTCAAAGAAGCTACGTAGAAATTATTTAGACACAAATAGTCGCAAATGGAAATAACAACACCCTTTCATCCAGATTTCGGTGTTATATGACCGAGGACCCTCTAACTTGGATCTGAAAAAGACATAGAATGTGTTGCTAATCTTTTGTGAAACAATGAAGCCTTGCACTTACAAAATACACACAGTACACGATAAAAGCACCGAAACGAGGCGAAACTGAACGATTTGAGAGTAATTGGTATCATTAGTGTGAAGCTGTGGTTGAACGTTACGATATGCTCGAACGATACTTCTAATGCTTAAGTGCATAACTAGCTTAGCTACATTCGTCAAGTAGTCGAAGCCCAGCACTTACTAGACGTGGGTGAACGAACACACATCCGTAAGTCTTCCAAGCCTGGAAACGATAACAAAGGAAATAAATCCCAAACCTTGTAATTTCCATTGTTTTATGGAATTATAATTAAAATAAATAAATAAAATATTCTATTGTCTTAGAAAGTTAGAAATAAAAAAAAATAAATTCTTTCCCATTTGCGATATGATCACTGGCGTACCGTGAAAGTTGTGAACAAGAACATTCTTCACAATGAACAACTAATAAACATAGGGAAGAAGTTTCAATAAGGTCTTAATGGTAGAGACGGGACTAAAACAACACCCCTTAAATACCGTAGTAGTCAGTGTTGCCAGTCTATTCGCTAAGGCTTCTAATTTGTTTAACGTACAACGTACGTGGACCATATTTAGCATGAACTTTCCTCAATACCCTATAGTACAAACACGACTGTGAGGGTCCCCAGCATCACAACACCCCAGTTGTCAGTGTTCCTATATTATTGTTTTTTTTTTCTTCAAAAGCGTTCTATACCATTCATTCAATACAGATGCAATAATAATAGAGAATCTAGGAGATATATGCAATGTTCGCTCCTTCCCCAAGGAGTCAACGTTCTACGCCGCCACTTTGAGTTCATATTTTTCAAGATGCATCAAACAATGTCACTCTGGAGGTTTGTTCTTGCCGCCCGTTACTTTTTTTTTTTTCGCCTTTACCATCAAACGAAGAAAGTTTCTTCAAAGCAAAAGTGTTTTGGGTGTTGGTGGAAAGGAGGGTTGAGGAGAGGGGAAAGCAGAAAAAGACAAGACTGGCAGACACAAAACGTGAAAAAAAAGAAAAGAGCAGAAAAGAAAAAGGTGGTAGTCTTTTAACCAAGCATCACCCTTCCTGAATGTTATTGTTTCTTCAGCAAACATTGTCTGTCGGGTACTTGGTAAAGTAAAAGCATTGGGAGAAGAAGAGCTTTGCGGGCGGCTCTTTAGACAGCGGTTTTTGCTGCTTCCCCGTCCCCTTTTCACACCCAAACCATATCGAAGATTGCCATCTGTTATGAGAATTTGATGCACTGTTCTTTCTAGTGGTCTGAGAAAAGAAAAGAAGAAACAGAGAGCGAGCAAGATATATATTAAATTTATCAAATATTCTCTCACTTGTGTTTACATCGAACATACCACTACTCTGCTTAAGAAGCAGTAATTGGATGAAATCTTTTAAAATTATATCTTTTATTCTCATACATAGGTTTCAGGACAAACGAATCTACAGTGTATAAAGGAGCAATGTTTGGAGAAAGTACATGATGAAGAATTAACCTTATATGGCGTTACCCAAAGGACCAATCAGCCTTATATGTGTGACCGGAGATACCTGATATGTGTTGATGATATATGACATTTTAGCGATTGTGATATTGTAACCATTTCGCCCACAGTCACATTCGATCTGAACCGATTTAGGAACTAGTAAATCTTGGTGTAATATACATGATATATTGTTGCGCATTACAATCCATTTGTCATGGAGGAACACAGATGGCTCATGCGCTGGTCTGCTACTTATGTTTACTTTCAGTATTATTAGTGTGTGAAACAACAAAATAATTGTAATATTTAATTAGAGGAAATGCATGTATTGTTTTTATAAATAAGAGTGGGAAGCAAACAACGCATATAACCATATGTACAAGTAATAATGTGTATGCTTGAAAATGGTTTATTGAATATTATTTGATAGCCCGAACGGGTATGTAACTCCTAGCGCATCCTACATCAGTGCAATTTACTCATATATTATTGGGAACATACTGTATGTATGTTTCACGGTTTGGGACATGGATTCCTGTAGTGATGACATCCCTTAACAGCGGCTTCCTGCTATAGTACAATCCGAGACAAATTGGGAATATCGTAAGGATTTCCTATCACCGTCGTCTTACCTGAACACAATGTAATACATTCTTTTGCATCGTAAAGAGTCAACATAGCGTTACCTAGCAACCAAAGCCTACCTGTTACAATATGTATCTGTCTCTGTTTTTCCAAAATATCTGAAAGTTTACCAAACAAAATAACAGTAATGTCAAAACCTTACACAGCTAATAAAACTGAATTTGTGTGATAATTATTTCTGTTTCTTGTAGCATCATTTTACATAAAAGTTTGGAAAACCGTATCCCTCCACCTCTCCTCCCTGCTTAATCTATTTTTTCCCATGTAATATATTGTTTCTATGCTCAAACAAAGACTAAAACCTAGTTTAAACTTTCAGGATATATGTTGGTGGCTTGGATGCACACTGTGTTTCACTTTCCGGGTGTCTGGTTATTTTTTCGAAAACCATGCACTCCACTCCCACATAAATATGTGGCTCGCTTATGATGTGAGGGTTTCCCATAATTTTGTACACTCTCGATTAGTTGAAACATTGAGGCCAAAGTGGCGAAAAGAGATGGAGAAAAATGTGACATTTATTGCATATAAAGAGTGCTACATGTTGTTAATTTAGGCACAATACTCTCCTAGGAGGGATATGTGGTGGCTCAATGGTAGAGCACTCACCTTTTCTGCTTGAGGTCATCGGTTCGATCCCTGCTCGAGCCATGTGGGTTTTCTCTAGCCCTGTTTCCTCCCACTTTCTTAATTCCACCAATCATCTCATCTTCATCATCCATACGGCCTGAGCCAAAGTTGCCCAAAGGCCTGAAAAATTAAATTCAAATACAAACTCTTCCAGAAGGTTACCGATTGGTAGAATGGCTATGACAGTGCTATGATTGTGCGTTATCCCGAGTTAAAACTCGAAAAGTCAATCGAACTTAGTGGTTCGAAGTTCACTCTAACAAGAACTGTAGGTCCAGTTTTCAGAAGATCGTAGTAGTGGTGGCGTAAGGCAATCTGGGGCCCGAGATAAGTGAACTTAATGGAGGCCCGTCCGAGCACACTGCTACTGTTGACCGGAATATTTTATTTTCCGTTATTCCGAGCCCCGCGGGAAAACAGGGGTGCCCACGTCGACTCACTTCCTAAGATAGATATCTTCTGGTTCACTTGCCGTAACCTATACATGAGAATGGTTAATCAGATTGTAGAGAGTCATGCTTATCAGCCATTACAGTCAATCGCACAAGTAAGAGTCCTGATACAGTATAGCTATTGCGTCACCCAACACCATCAATGTGCTCCATTAATGGAAGCACCTTAAGCGATTATTCACTTGTGTCGGGAACCGACAGGAGCCCTTTCGCAAGTGAGGTCCGAGTGTTGATGTTCGAAAAAGAACGCCCTATTGCTTACAGGATAGTGATACCCAAGAACGTGGTGCAACGCATTCAACACTGTAGTGTTCGTGCTTCCTACCTCCGTGGCTGGCTAATTTCCTCGCAGTCCGACACTGATCCGCTTCCAGAAAGGACTGAATCAACTCCATGTGCGAGGAATCGAGATCAAGTTGCCTGCACGTGGCGAATCCTCCACACTCTCATTCCTTGTCGAAACGCTGCTATACAACGGACCACCGTCCGATATGCCAAGACTTCACTAAAATAGGCTTCTTGGTCACCCACATGACATTCCCTCCTATTTTTGCCACTGACCACCTCAACGCATGCACGCTGCTCCAACTTCCAAAACATATAGAATCGTGCAAAACAAGAATTCCTTACACCTCAATATGTTTTCTTCAAAACCACAGACATGTGGAAGGAATCTCTGTGGTTTCGGTTTAAATGTTGCCAGTTCTTTCTTTACTATTCTTCCCTTCTCTTCGTTTCTCTTTTTTTTTATTCCTTCCTTTTTCTCAGGCGCGGCCTGTCTCTTTGTTGCCCCGTTGCACAACACCCACATTCTTAAATTATTTAATTTTTATTTCAATGTAATAATATTCTACCCCTAAGTGTTGAAAAGCCATAGTTTCCTTTCAGGAAGAGAAAAAGATACTTCACAAGTTCACAGTTTAATCTTGGTGTTGTAATTGGCATGCACCTCTTTTAACGCCTATCTCGCTACACAGTCTCTCCCTTCGCTTGATGTTAGACTGAAATTTGTAATAGCAATTAGCACAGGTATTGAGAAGTTGTACGGACCATGGAAGGCGAACGTTTCTCTATTTTTTTCTCCCCTCCTTAGCTTTCCATTGCTTCCACAAGGTGGCAGTTGTGGCGCGCAAGCCACAAGATCTCCCCCCAGGCTGCAGAAAGCCGGCTGCTAGTTAGCTTCATTTACTCGCAGTCTCTCTCTCTCTCTCTGTGTATGTGTGTCTGTGTGAAAGAGAGAGAGAGAGAGAGAGAGAGAGAGAGAGAGAGCGTGTATGTGTTTCTTCCAGCATTTGAATAGACGAAACTGCAATGTTAACACAGAATGTTGAATTGAGTGTCAAGAGTTAGTTTTCTACGTAACGAAAACTAACTATACTGGAGTGACTGCTTAGTGTCGAAAGGTAGACACCAGAGCAAATTTATACTCATATGTCCACTTCAAATCTAATCCAATGTGGACCAAATTTACAGTTCAAACTCAATTTTATACGCAGAATATCACTGTGCGACCCGTTTTTATTTAAGTTTTAATTCCTGAGTAATTCATATAAAAGTATACCGTACTCTGCATCTAGTAGAAAATAGTGAAAATATTTACGAATAATGACATAAATAAAAAAAAAAAACGGGCCTTACACCGATATCAAGCATAAAAAGCCGAGTTAGAACTGAAAATTTGGTCCATATTGGTTTAGACTGGAAGTGGACAACGAGATTAAGTGTCCCCTCCGCTTCCTGGCTTCATATATTCATGAAAATTTTGGCAACATCAGCAGTCAGTCCAGTATCGCTTTAGATAGAGGTCATTGCGGACGATTCATGTTATTTTAATCGCGAAATCATGATTTTAAAGCTATGGCATTGTATTGTGCCATTTCAAATGCTGTATACATACATTGTTACACGAATTGTCTTCAATCTACTCGGCAGAAAAACTTCCATCTATGTTAAGAGCTGTGGGCTTGTTAGACTTTATAATTCAAAATAGCATGGAGAAAACGTTAGTGAATCTTCGAAGTTTCTAAAACTGATATTAGTAATACCAAGAACAGTCACACAAATTTCTATCCACAAAAAATTATGACAAAGTATGAAATTCTATCCTCATAGGTACGACATTTTCTAAGCTTTCTCAAAATCGTAACTGACTTAACGTCCTTTTATTTGATAATCTGGTCACTTCTTCTTTTGTGTATACGTTACATAATTTAACACTACGTTGATTGATTGTGACTGATTAGCTACCCAATCCTCTCACACATAGAGAAAGTCCAGGCCCGCAGCCAGGGAAGTTGAGCCCCCGTAATTTTTTCTTGCCCAAATACAAATATTTAATTTTATGTATGTTTCATAATCCCAAGCCCTTCTCTAAGTTTTTCGTGGCCCCCTATCCTTTGTGCGTGGTGGCGGGCCTGAATGCAATACTCAGTGGATACAACCACCGGCCGCCACTGCTTTTTCTCTTTGGAAAAAGATATGGCCACCTTCCGCTTCTGCCATCTGCTTCGAGAAAGTGGCAACGCCAGAGAAAATTTCTTGTCGGAATGTTTCTGGTGATGGTGTCAGTATTTGGTTAACCGCAACTGATAGGGTGTTCGGTTGCTTCACCGAAGGCTTTCATGATCTGCTTAGGACAATAGCTTTAGGACGGTCCAATTTCACAACATCATTTCACAGCTGCATCTTCGTCTGTCTGCACGCGCTGCACTAGCGATACTGAGCGTACGAATAGCTTGGATTTTCCACGAGACGCGCTAGGAACAGCAATGCTCTTTCAAGTTTATACAGGGTATGGTGACAGTGTTGTCAGTACTTTCTTTCTAACCCTCGTAGTATTGAAACGAATGAGGAAGATAGAGCAACGAACATATTTGAAGTAAGATTTTTTTTTGATGAAACATTGTAAAATATATCATATTTACGGAACGTTTTCCAGCGGTGTGACGATGGATGGGACTATTGTAAACTATTTCAGACTTTGATTCAGTCTCTGAGGGAAGAAGAGAATAATTTTTCTCCTCAGTTTATTATCACTCTTCTTTTCATGGACACGTAAAACATCTGAGAAAGGAAACAATAGTGTTTATCCCAAGAGCATGATTCTACGAGTACATCTGAAATAAAGCAGACGAGTAATCAGTCTATATTTGAAGTATTACCCTTTATTTACTCAAAAAGTATCCATTGGAGGATAATTTTCATGACATTATTTTTTATCTTACAATTTGCCAAGGAATACTATGGCGATCTGTATGGGTTTCAGTTTTCATTCCACCTGTACATATACGTTGACCTAGAATCGTGAGGACAATTAGGGGAGCTACTTAAATAAATGAAGTAGCGGACTGTGGTCGTGAAAGTCAGACACACGGCTATGAAGAGGCGTTACGCTGACCCCGTAACCCTCTGCTTGAGGATTTCTCAACCCTTTTATTAAATCCAAGGACCTGTAATATGCCTTCAGATACTTTGAAAAGTATTTACAATATTTATCAAGTGTTGCCACAAAAAGTAATTACAATACTAATTTACTGCTATTTCTATATCTTGGCAATATGTTAAAAACCCAGTATTTTTTTAAAAAATGCATAGATTTTCTGGGCTCCTATCCTTTGTTTCCCCTGACTATTTTTTATTTTTTCAAGCCATTGTGGTCTCATATTCTCTCCCTCTCAATTTCGTAATTTTTCACCACGTTACATGAGTTGTTACTTTCCACCAATTGCCGTAAGTTCAACCTTAGAGTGTTTCAATGCCTATCAATAGCCCTGCTAGGATTCATGTAATAAAATTTACACCTGTGTGATTCTGGCTCTTGGTGTTTCATTTTTCTGTCCCAAAATGTACAGATCAAATGGAAACATTCTTAATTCTGTTTCCAGACTATTATTTCCTGAGATTATTTCAGTAGCTTTGGAAATATTCTTGGTTTATTGAGAGCAATGAAGGCAAGAACAATAAAAAATATATTATTGTTAGCAAAATGGGATTAAGAACTTTGCCAAAGTTTGTGGGTATGTAAGAGACCATAAGGGATATATTTTTTGTTTTAATTTGGTTGACACTTAAGGCTAGTTTTTCATTGTCCAGTTATCTCTCCAGTTTACTAACTGATAGTTAAAGTTAACCTGAAATCCAACTCTACTATCCGTTTTTCAATTCCCTTTTGACTGATGGTTAGTTAACTAGTGGTTAGTGGGAACAGAGCAACGGTTGGCAATGGATTTCTACTGTTTCGCCATCAAGCGAGTTGTTCAGGAATTTTGAAAACAGTAGAATAGAGGATAGCGCAGTAAGTTATATACAAAATACGCATGAATTTCGCTAGTTTGTGAAGTAAGAAATATGAAGGTTAGATTGCATTAAGAGATTTGTGGAATAAAGAAATAAGGTAGTAAACACACATATGTAGAGTTGAGTTACTACCTAAAAAAATTACGTACGTGTGACGCCGATAGCCGTGTGGGTAATTACCTACATCAATCCTGGAAAAGATACACCAATAAGACCTCCTAACCTTGGTGGCTTTCCCAGATGTTTGCTTGGTGGAGGCGGGACTGTTCTGTTTCAGACTCCGATTTTCTCACCAAATAAATGTAACTTAGAACCAAACAAGATAACACTTACTCACAAGTAACACTTCGCTCCTTTGAATCCGGAATGGCGGAATGCGACACATATCCTGAAAGAGGCAGTCCTAATTCAGATGCATATGGATTCTCAGTGTCAGTCAGCAATGGGTTCGGGAGTTATAGGCTTGTAAAGTTAACATAGGAATCCATAGGAAATACCACGTCTAGGCATTTCCTTGACGTCTCTTTCTGCTAACCTGAATATGGAATAGAGCAGAAGATATTTCGGGACTAACTCCTTTGATATCGTCCAATGATAATTCAAAAATCAAGGCTTTATCAAGTAACAAGGCATGTATATGAATACCAGACTTCCTGAAAAAGAACTTGAGGTTGAATAATTAGTCCACTAGAAAATACTGTAAGAGAGGTTTATTTGTATTTTAGACTATATCTCAAGGCTTTATAGATGTCTGAATATAATAATAAAGACAGGTAATGAAAGTTTTAAACAAGAATTTACAATGTTTCAAGACATACCTAAAGTAGTACACTATTGTTAAGAGATCTGAATTTGAACTTTGTTTAAAATCAATGAATACGTTTCCAGCCAAAAGTTTAAATAGCTTTATGTGTTGAAAACAATAGAATAACGTAATTCGATTATTCCATCATGTCTTAATTTCAAGATAGTTCTGATTCGGCAAGATGGTGGCTTAATAGATGGAATCCGCTGAAATTTCTAGTGATTAACTTGCATAATTTCATAGTGTTTTCGAACTTCACTCCTAGAAAATTTATCAAGATATGTATTATAGTGATTCAAAGTTTCATACAATAGTGCTTCAAGGTGAAATTCAAAATTGATAGTCTGATATACATCAAAAAGTGACTGTGACTAGAGTTTATGAGTGAACTGACGCCTATGGTGGACTGTAACCATAGCAAGTTGTAAATAACTGACATTAAAACATCAATTATTATGATTGATTGACTGTAAAACTGTAATTTATTATATTATTATTCTAAAGCAGCAATTTTTTAAACGAATGTGCAATGGATGGGCTTAATTAATGCCATTTCCGCATTAAATAATAGAACAGAACTTAATTTCAATGGCACTATGTTTAAAATGAACTTACGATATTGAGTTTTTAGATTTGATGCTACAGTATGTATCAAAGTTATTTATTATTGCAATCGTCGATTAGGAAAACTATTTATGGTAATACATTGCAAGGTAAATGTATCGTTAAATATGAGATTTGGAAATACTAAGACAATGAAGATATGGTTGTTAAGGAAATAAACAGTCCATCTCTGAAATCTACGTATTTTGTAGTATATCTTTATATTGATGTTGCATTTCATATCCTCATGTATAGTAGCGACAGCTCGAACTTATGGGTAATAGTTTACCTACTGCATTGAGATTTTCCAAATATACTTCACAACAGTGAAGTCTATATACGTCCACTATTTCGCTTAAGCACAAACCAAAATTCGTTCTGCACAATCCAGGACAAACGAATATAGTAGTTTATTTGTGAAAATTAAAATATTTTAAAATATGGCTATTTTGGAGGGACAAATCGATTTGAAATTTTGCTATATCTTTGAGAGTATTAGGGCTCAAACAATAATTGTGACGGCACAATCCAGTACATAGGAATCGCAATCGACTGCCTCTGTCTTTTGTTTCGTAGAGGAATATTTCGAGATGGTTTCATTTTCACTTGACATGAAGCCAGAATCGCAACATTATTTTTTTGTGCCTTAGAGCACAAACGAAAATTCTTCCTGCACAATTCAGCACAAACGATTAAGCATACTTTTTAGTAAAATTTCAATTTTTTTTTCAACAGATGTGTCCACTTGTACCAAACTCCGTGACCAGAGCTGCAACTACAACTTTCGGATTCATCTACCGTCTGTAAAAGAAGAATAGAGCACGTTAGTATTTTCTAAATCAAACAATGATCGAGAAAGAAGAGACGACGACTTGTCAAAGCTACTTTAGAAAAAGAAGGTAGAGAAGAGACGAAGAAGAGAGCTAGAGAGAGAATTGGGCAAGGTGAGAGGAGAACAGAAAATACGATGTCAAGTTGTTATGACCCAACACAATCATTATCGTTATGTTCGTTCTCGTTAGTTAGGTTCGGCTTTTGTTGGAGTTTAGAATACACCTTTGCACTTTGTTAATTGAGTAGGTATATACACTCAATATTACTTTTACTATCGCTTAGTTTATGACATGCAGCAATATTTTGTAAATAGAACGAGACTGCACAACTGTTAGCCATGGGGGATTACAACTACATAAGTATTGTTTAGGTCACGTTGGGTTAGGCCTAATCGATATTACTATGTATTGCTTTCACATATATATATATGTCTTCTTATAAGTCTACATTATTATTGTATTTTGTTTCAGAAATGTAGATTTGCTAGATTGAAACACTAACAGATAATATACCTACGTTACAAGAGAATAAGATTCAATTTAGCATTTGCATATATTCCTTGATCCGGTACCCAGGGAGTATTTGTATCAAATGACGACTTTGTTTTTTGGTAAATCTATCAAAAGATGGCTAGTATTGTAGTTATCACAGTTTTATCTGAACATCATATTTTCGGAATGAAATTGACTTATTTGCTTCTAAATGATTTTGTCGGTCAAGATTTACTACGTATTTTTCACTGTATTCTAAATGTGGGGCAATGATGTTTTACTAATTTGTAAATACTGCGTTTGCTGATAGTTACTTCTGTATATTAGGCTATGAGTTTGTTCAGCAGATGATATAGTTGTTAAGAGATCTGAATATGAACTTTATTTACAATGAATGAATACGTTTCAAGCCAAAAGTTTAAATAGTTTTATGAGTTGAAAACAACAGAATAACGTAATTCGATTATTCCGTCATGTATTCATTTCAATGGCACTATGTTTGAATTGAACTTGATATTGAGTTTTTAGATTTGATGCTACAGTATGTGCCAGAGATCAAAGTTATTTATTATTACAAGCGTCGATGAGGAAAACTATTTATGATAATACATTGCAAGGTACATGAGCAAAAGAAAAGAGTGCAACTTAGTGATGCTGTATTGAGGACTCGTCTCATATAACAAGGTGTCCAAGAAACCCCTTATCATAGTGAGATTAGAAGGTGTGTTTAATGTGACATGTTACTACAGCATTTTAAGTTCAAGACACGTTTACACTAGAAATCCTGATCGTATGGTACGACTGATCTAGGAAGGAAAATTTTCGTCCAGCAAATGTTTCGCTGTACTAGGATTTCAATCTGGCCGCGCGCCATTATGAGTTGACTACACCGGTGTGAGCGGGAGGCAATGGCACCTAATTCCTGCATCATGTGTCATCTGTTACAGAGAAGAGAAATATGCACAGTCCGATGATGGAACCCTTCTATATACGACACCATATTATAATAATCTACAACTCTTGATCTTTGGTAGGAGAGGTTCAGTGGAGGTTCGTCTTTGATCACTACCGGAAGTTTTGGCCACTTATCTCACCGTTCACGTAGAAAAATCAGTAATATAATTTATGAGAGGTAATTGTCCAGTTTCTAAAAATTTTACAAAACTACTGGCACATATTCACATTACGGTCTGGATCGTCGTCTGTAATTTTGTAAAGATTGAAGGATGAAAGTTCTGATGCCTTGCGTCTCCAGGAGGAGAATGCGGGAACAACGAATTTCAAGCTAGTCTGTCACAATGTAGTTGAACTGACCACGAACTATGACCAAAAATTTTGCAATAATGTGGTAGAAGTACTCTCGGCATTGACTCTTAGTCCGAATATCGTCTAATGAACTCTGCAGCGAAATCTGTTCATCCGACTTCACGTCCGCTCAAAATGATTAGTTCTACACGCTCATTTACTGTGAGTATTGTTCAAATACACCCAGAAATATATCATAATAAATTAGTTAATAATAACTGTTTCCCCCAGTTACTTTTTTTTTTCAATAATGCGAAACGTTTCGGATATGCTTTTAATAGAACAGTTTGAAATTATTTCTTAGGAATAGATAGGAAAATCAATAACATAGCAGTCTTCTTTTTGTATTTTGATGTCCATTAGTTTCATTCAATTCGCGTGGGCAGTATTAAATCAAAACTGGAACCCAACTATCGTTTCTGTAAATTTAAAACCATCTTAAAATATCATTAAAAATAAGAATCTTTTAACCCTGGATCAGAAAACCGTTGTAAATTTTACGAAACAGCATGGCCAACATGGTAGTATCTACCGAACTGCTCAGGCGTAGGCGACCTTCTCCTCAGTACCTTCCAAACTCCAACTGCAGAGACCAGATCTGGATTGAGAATTGTGTCTGTCGGTTGTGTTGTGCTGATTTTGAAAGTCTATTCGTAATTTTTACGAAGATTTTCTAACTACGTTATTTTTTGAGCGACCATTTAGAAGTTCAGTTTGGTGATCTTTTGTAATTTGTAATGTCAGTAAGCAGTTTTAGACTGTAAACAATGTAAAAAGTAGTTTCATAATACTGTTATTATGACAGTATTATGAAATCTTTTTACATTGTTTACAGTCTAAAACCGCTTATTGATGTTACAAATCAGAGGTGTCCAACTGTCCATCCCTCCGGAGGTGGCCCCTCCGGGTTCACCCCTCAACATAATTCCACCTCACCCTCTAACCTGGAGGGTGATGTGAAGTGGAGGTGGAGGGCTATCTCCATGCTGGAGGGTAATGTGGAGTGGAGGGCCAGATCAGAGCTGGAGTGGAGGTGGAGAGTTGGTGATGGTGACCTCCGTGCTGGAGGGTGATGTGGAGTGGAGGTGGAGGGGCAGATCATAGCTGGAGTGGAGGTGGTGGTGATCTCCGTGCTGGATGATGATGTGGAGTGGAGGGTGAACTCCATGCTGGAGGAGGACTTGTTTCACTACTAGTACTGAAATAAAATAGTTCTGTGACCTTCGTAAGTTTGTACCACTACCTACGGTGCGAGTGTGTGTGTGAGTTTTCACATTTTTGAAGATACTGGACAAATGACAAGCAATGATGAAATTTTGGAAAGCGGCTCCAATAATACATGCGAATGTGTATCAAATGAACTATCCTAGATTTTGACATTGTTTATTTTAGATAAGAAATTAAAATGCTCGTAATTGCATAGGTGTATGACGGCAAAGATGCCAAAAGGCCTTACATAATCTTATTTTTGAAAATATTTCAGTATAGCAAACTAAAACAACATTCCAGTAATTTGCCAAGTAAGATGCTTGATTACATACATTCTGTTTTTCCTTCAGAGAGATGACCGGGGGGGGGGGGGGCAGTCTACCCCAGAGTATCAATAACACCTCCAATCAAAATCAACAAATATTGTAGTAACAAGGGCTTACTCTTATTGTTCTACTAGAATTAGAACTTGCGTAGTGAACCAACAAGAAACCTAGGAAATTTACAATTGCAAAATTCTAGCATGTCACCCGTCAGGCCGTCACTCACACAATAAGTAAAAATTTCCGTGCGAAACGTATTCAATCTTTCGTTCTGGAAACTGGAACATTATTCAGAGCAATCTTTACGGCCCCACCTGCCCCACCCTGGAAAATTTTCTGGCGATGCCCATGCTCCGGAGGTTACCCTTCAACATAATTCCCCCTCACCCTCCAACGTGGAGCGTGATGTGGAGTGGAGAACTATCTCCATGCTGGAGGGTGATGTGGAGTGGAGGTGGAGGGCGGACTCCATGCTGGAGGGTGATGTGGAGTGTAGGTGGAGGGCGAACTCCATGCTGGAGGGTGATGTGGAATGGAGGCGGAGGGGCATATCATAGCTGGAGTGGAGGTGGAGTGGTGGTGGTGGTGACCTCCGTGGTGGAAGGTGATGTGGAGGGGAGGACCAGATCAGAGCTGGAAGGGAGGTGGAGGTGGAGGACTATCTCCATGCTGGAGGGTGATGTAGAGTGGAGATGGAGGGCTATCTCCATGCTGGAGGGGGATGTGGAGTGGAAATGGAGGACCAGATCAGAGCTGGAGGGGAGGTGGAGTGGAGGTCAGGCCAAAATGGACAACTTTGTTACAAATGTCACTAAATGACATTTTTCA
Source organism: Lepisma saccharinum (assembly GCA_022664845.1). NCBI lineage: Eukaryota > Metazoa > Arthropoda > Insecta > Zygentoma > Lepismatidae > Lepisma > Lepisma saccharinum. The sequence goes on from JAGDQP010000142.1 coordinate 74,408, forward strand.
CCTATCCACCTAATAACTTTTTTAAGTTTATATGCACAATGTTACATCTGGTAGTTGCTTTGTTCTTATTCTTTTAAGTTGTATAGTCATAAAATATATTTATAAACAATTTCCTCATATATCCATATGCACGGCAGTGCATGCAGCCAAGTTCTCCGCGTAACAAAATGTCAGAACTGCCAAAAGCATATTATACAGGAACAAGATAAAACAAGATAAAATGAAGAGTATGGGCGGTAACAGCACTATGGCTTACGCCCTTCCCGACAGGAACAAGAGTTTTTGGAGAAATCGGCGATTTCGAGGCCACTATGAAAAAAAAAGCTGTTAAAGATAGGAACATGAGCTTTCAAAGTTAAAGAGATATGGCAAATATGTGCAGGTGTGCAAAATTTCTTATTCGTAGCTTGAAGCATATTCGAGTTGTGGACCCCTGAAATTGCGTATTTTAGGCTGACTGACTCATTCATACTCACCACTGACTCACACTCATCATATTGTTTAGGGTGTTCCGAATAAGCTGGAAACATTAAATTTGCCATAAAGGTGGAGGATGATAAGTAGGTAAAGGAAAAATTACGACATTTTGTAAAAGTCGCCATCTTTTATTCAAAATGGCCGCCAAACGTAAAATTTAAAAGAACACACAGCCTAAACAGTTGAAACCAGAAAAACAAAATTTGGTACGATGGTACATCACCGCTAGTAGGTTAAGAAAATGTTACAAAATGTTGAAAAAGTTGCCATCTTGGATCCAAAATGACCGCCAAAACAAAATTTCCATAGAATACACAGCCTAAACGGCTAGAGATAGAATAAAGAAATTTGATATGTCAGTACATCATTATTCATCGGTTAATAAAATATTATAAAATGTCTCCAAACACGCTATATTGGATCCAAAATGGCCGCCAAAATGAAATTTCTATAGAATACACTGCTTAAACGGATGGAGCTAGAAGAACAAAATACAGTATGACGTGACACTATTATTAGTAGGTTACGAAAATATAACAGTCTCCAAAGACACAATCTTGGAACCAAAATGGACCTCATAATCCATTTTCCACACCGTTTGAGCTAGAGAAATGAAATATGAAAGTGTACTATCAAGATTAGGTCACGACAATATAAGAAATCGTGAAAAATTTCGCCATCTTTATTCCAAAATTACCGCCAGAATCCCATTTTCCAATCCACTGAAGCTAGATAAAGGAAATTTGGTTTGAAGGTGTCCCATTACGTAAAGTTACCGGGGCGAGCCCCCCCCCCCGATGGTATGGGGCCAACTTCCAGAGAGTCTGGTTACGATAAAGGGGCGCAGCGAAGCGAGTATACATATATCGTTATCGGAACTGCAATACCCCCTATGTGGATTTTTTTAGCTTTTCATGTTTTGGTACCAGTTTATAGTTCTGTGTACTGTGCATTCTGGAGGCAAAATCATGTGGAAACAATTTCTACTTTTTCAGATATAGCAGCTTTTCAGTGCCTAAACAGCTTTTCAGTGTATTCCAGAATTTAGTCCAGAAACCGGTTTTTTGTCCGTGAAAAATTCATAGTTTGCCACATAGGAGTATTGCAGTTCCGACAACGATATTATACACGTAGAGAAAGCTGTGAAGTCCGAGCAAAAGCACCAGAAGTGCAAAAAGTTCGGCCAACTTCTTCAGCCCTAAAATGTAGTGAAATGGAAAAATAATGCAAGTTCGGCGACAGCATGTAAGAGGAACACTGGAAGTTGGCGCGCGGTAGCAAGGTTCATAACCTTCAAACCATAAGGTTGATGGCGGCTCTAAACCCATCATGACCACCACCACCAAACCTAAGGCTCTAACATTATGAACCTTGCCACCTCGCGTCATCTTCCAGTGTTCCTGCGTGTCCCACAAAGTTTTCCACGTCAGAAAACGTCAGCACTGCTAGAAGCATGTTATACATGAACAACAGCTTTTGGCAAAATGGGTGATTTCAAGGCCCCGTAAGAAAAAAAATAATGTTAAAGATAGGAATATGAGCTTTCAAGGTTAAGGAGATACGGCAAATATGTGCAGGTGTGCAAGATTTCGTATTCGTAGCTTGTCGCATATTCGAGTTGTGAACCCCTGAAATTACGTATTTTAGGCTTACTGATTCATACACTCACATTCACTCACTCTTTCACTCATATTGTTTAGGGTGTTCGGGATAAGCTAGAAACATGAATTTTGGCATGAAGGTGGATAATGATAAATAAGTAAAGGGAAAAAATTCCATCATTTTGAAAAGTCGCTATCTTGTATTCATAATGGCCACCAAACGTAAAATTTAAAAGAATACACAGCCTAAATGGCTGTAGCTAGAAAGCCGAAAATTGGTATGGAGTTACATCATCTTTAGTAGGTTAAGGAAATATTACAAAATCTTGAAAAAGTTGCCACCTTGGATCCAAAATGGCCCCAAAACGAAATTTCCATAGAATACGCAGCCTAAACGGTTGGAGCTAGAAAAGCGAAATATAGTACGACGGTCGGTACATATTATTACTAGGTTAGAAAAATGTTACAAACTCTCTCCAAAAACACAATCTTGGAACCAAAATGGTGGACCTCACTATCCATTTTCCACATCGTTTGACCTAGGGATACGACATTTGGTATAAATGTGTATTATCAAGAGTAGCTTAGAAAATATTACATTTTGAAAAAGTCGCTATATTGGATTCAAAATGGCAGACCCAAAAACATTTTACACACCGTTCGAGAGAGAGAAATGCAATTTGGTATGAAGGTGTACCATCAGGATTAGGTCACGACAATATTATTAAATACATTGTTAAAAATGTCTCCATCTTTAATCCAAAATGGCCGCCCAAAACCCATTTTCCAAAACACTAAGCTAGAGAAACGAAATTTGGTATGAAGGTGTACCATCATGAGTAGGTTACAATAAATGGGGCAAGCCACCGGGGATATGGCGAAGACCTGCACCGTGGAGTACAGTCCCCTGGAGAGTCTGGTTGCGATAAAGGGAGCGCAACCACCGAAAACTCCACAAGTTGTGGGTGCAGCCCGCCACGGGACCCCCAGCGAACAGAGCAAAAACACCAGAATGCAAAAGGTTCAGCCAAGTTCTTCAGCCCTAAAAAGTGGTGAAATGGAGGACGGATGAGCCAAGTTCCTTGGCGACAGCATGTAAGTGGAACACTGGAAGTTGGCGCGAGGTGGCAAGGTTCATGATCTTCAATCCATAATGCTGCTGGTGGCGGCCCTAAAGCCCACCACCAACCTAAAGATCGAAGTCGAACATTATGAACCTTGCCACCTCGCGCCAAGTTCCAGTGTTCCTCTTACATGCTGTTGCCAAGGAACTTGGTTCATCCATCCTGCATTTCACCACTTTTTAGGGCTGAAGAACTTGGCTGAACGTTTTGCACGTCTGGTGTTTTTGCTCGGATGTATAATTTATTCCTCATGACGTTATATTTGCAATTCAGGTATAGTGATAGGAAATTATATACATAAATTTCTATATGCATTTATTCAGTAAAGTTTTCCAAAGACACACAATCCTGTTGTCTATAAAATTCTATAAACAAATTCATTTTCAGATTTAAAAAAATAATAATATAGACCCTAATACCACCAAAAGAAATAAACTTGAGTTATAAAATTTACGAATGTTTTGTAAACACGTTCAAACAAAAGAGGGTTTGTAATTCAGGACTAATAATTATCATAATCGGCATTATTATGCCAAAGTCAAAATCTAAACGTCGAAATTAGTAGTGGCGTAAGGGAAGGACTAGCTGTGCTCTCACCCCGGACCTCACTTGTCGAAAGATTCCTGCCGATTGCCCAAACAAGTGAATAATCGCCTGTTAAGATTAATCAGTGTAACACATCGATGGTTATCGGTGACGCAATAGCTATGCCGGTTCAGGACTCTTACTTGTGCGCTTGAGTGTAATGATAAATAAATATGACTCTACACAAACTTTATAAACATTCTCATTCATAGGTTACACCGAGTGCGCGAGAAGATATCTGTCTTGTCAAGTGAGCCCCCGTGTTGGCCCCAGTTTTCTCGTAGTCCTCGAAATAACGGAAAATTAAATATTCCGGCCAATAGTAGAAGTGTTCACGAACGTGCATCAATCAAGTTCACTTGCATTACGCACTTTGAATCATGGATTTTGGTGATAATACGCTAGTACATAGATCATGGCACGAGTTGAAAACTGACGAAGTGCACACACACACACACACTCATTATCATTAATGAATAATTAACAAGGGAATGTGGTATTCACTCACATGTCCCATATAAGGCTGTTAGTTCAAAGTCTGAAGAAGCTAGTCCGCGTGGTCTAATCACTAAACGCGCAGGCGGTCATGTCAGTAGTCCTGGGATCGAATCCCGTCGGTGCCAAATTAATTGCATATCTTTAATTTTTTTATTAGTATGGTTCGAAAAAGTTACACTTGCATTTATTTCGAAATATAATCGAAAAACATGAAATAAAAGGAAATCGCTATATTGATACTTGGCTGAAATATTTACAGTCTGTATATTCTCGAACTAATTTATATCCTTCTGTTTGTATGTTGTAAAGAGGACAATGAAATGTCCTTCGTAATACATTCGCAATTAATCTACAGTGGCCGACAAAAGTATTGGAACAAAGCGATTTTTGCTTTAAACATTACTACAATTGTGTTATACATTAAATTTAACAAAACATAAATTGTAACACAAATTTATTTCACTTAAATAATAATAATTTTAGATGGAAATAAAACTGAAATGAATTTTTAAGAATTTATAAAGGAATTATAACCGGACCAAAGTATTCAAACATTGTTCGGTCAGGTAATTCAAAATCTTGTCAGAGACCTTTTTCTCCAAGTAACTCCTGAAAATTTCTTTGACATTGAATGAACATATTTCTTAATCAATTGTAAACTTATTTACCTCATTTATATATATATGGATCTCCTTCAGTTCAGTAACCGACGCAGAGTACAAAAATTGTCTCGCAGTGGATTGTATGGAACACACCTTACACTTTGAAACCACTACCTTAGAGTTATTATTTAAATTCCATTGAGAATAGATAGAATGAACCGATAAACAGGGCCAGATAACATTAAGTCAGAACTAGAACAAAACTGAAAGAGATCCATATAAAAAAAATGGGCTAAATTGGTTCAGGATTGATTAAGAAATATGTTAATTCAATGCCAAAGAAATTTTGAAGAGTTACGTATAGAAAAAGGCATCTTACAAAGTTTTTAAATCGCCTGAGTTAACGGTGTTCTAATATTTTTGGCGTTCTATATATAGAAGGTAGTGCGTTTAACCACAAGATCACGCCGGGTAGTTTAATCAGACTACGAACTAACAGGCTTATATGGGAGATGCGAATGAATCACCACATTCATTATTTTGTTATTGATAATTCGTTAACGATTGCGCGTTGCGTATTAGTACTTCGTCACTTTTCAAGTCATATAATGATCTATCTTCTAGTGCATTACCATAAAAATCCATGATCCAAAGGGCTTAATGGCTTCCTTGTAAGTAGGAGGTAGCAACATTAGACTAACATCTCATTACATGACTTTTCTCAGAGGGGATACGTTGAGATAGTATTGTGTTGAAAGTTACAATTTTCTACCGAAATAGTCATACAAAGAGAGAAAAAGAGGGACATTCCACAATTTTCCCTTTCAGTTCTGCCACATTTGCTAAGGTAACCTGTTTTTTTTTTT
>JAGDQP010000142.1:85160-124591 GCA_022664845.1 Lepisma saccharinum
TGTGAAACACAAAACTGTCATATTTTGTACAAAGAAACCTACCTTAATGTGTCCATGTACAAAGTAAGACAATTTTGTGACACATATATTTTGGGTTGTATATACATTAGTTTCTTTTAATCGAATTTAATGGGACCAAGGCTAATTCGGTTTAACCGGAAACGTAGTACTGTAGTTTAGCCCTTATTACATGCTGAAAAAAGAACTTTGTTTTAAAGTAAACTAAATAATTTTTCGAACTACTACTGTAATTTAATACTGTAATATAATGACTGTACTGTAATTTTTACTAAACGTTGTAAGGATTTTATCAAATACATAAGAAGCGTGGTAACCTCACACAATCCGACGCAGGTTGAGGAATGTCAGCGGATGTCTGTACTTGAAAATACTACGTAATTTGTTCAGTCAGTTAGCTGATGACGCTTGACTAGTGTGGTCTGATCCTTTACTGTACGAGTGTTTGTTGTTAAAGCAGTTATCAAAAGTGTACAGTTTGCTTGTGCTAAAAATCAGCTTTCACTGTAGTGCCCCGTTGTGGCAACGAAAGATCGTAAACACCTTACGCTGACTTTAAAAGATTTTATTTTATTAAGAATTTGTGATCCTCTGATAATCCGACTTTTCTTTGGATTTCGACCATGCCGTCAGTCCTACAGGTGAGGACGGAATGTTCTACTGTGACTCGTTCATAGTTTAGAGTACAAATCAAATGTAGCATCTGTAAACTGCTAAAATCAATATTTTACTTTATACTGCTTTGGGATTAGCTTAATCCAAAATATCGGTTAATCGCGATTCGGTTAATCGGGACTCCAGAGTACTATTAAGTAAAGAACTACTAGTAGTAAAAGATTACCTGGAACTTTTTTTTGTTCGTCAACGTCACATGTATCTCTTGACTTTTGGAGTTAACATAATTATATATAATTATGTTATAAAGTTCAACATTCTTGGTTTATATAGTTATTCTTCGCATTTCCTTGAAGAAGAGGTTGAGATGTGTGTGATAACTATATATTAGGTGATAAAATTGCCCTTTCAGAGCTTAGTAGGAAGAAAGAACATAAAATCCATGAGAACATTTCGGATAGTGGAGGTGTTGGAAGTGGTGTATGTGTCGTTGGAGGGGGAAGAGGACGTGGAAAAAAGAAAGATTAGAGAAGGATTTCAACAAACAGTAAAACTGCGCAAATGTGTCAAAAGACGGGTTTTGTGCTTAATTGAACACATAGTAAAACTTAATCACCATCGACAATTTAACTGTCAGATTGAACGGTCCTTTTCGGAGGCTAATGATAATTATCTGTAGTTACTCAAACCAGGTTCTCTTTTAAGTGCTAGCGACAGAGAGGAAGAAAGAGAGGGAGAAGTCAATGACTAGAAAGCTTCGATTTGGAAGCGCCATTTCATCGATTTAAACTTCAAGTTAGTACGGGGGTGAAATAGTTGCTCTCGAAGATATTTCAATACCAGTGAGAAATGAAAGGAACTCTCTGTGACATCCAACGATAGCAGAGAAATTAAAGAAGTCTTGGACTATGAACGACTTAACAAGTACCAAAAAATACTAAGCGATATTATTAGTTCTATTCCATTTTTATGTGCGTTCCATCGAGGACCTTTTTTTTTTGTTTTGCGTATCAGTAGGTTTGAAGGTATTGTCGGTGAAAAAAAAATCGAATATCATGCAATGCGTTCGGAGAAACCTTCAAAAGGATTGGTTAAGTGTACTATTTTGTTCTGTGTCAAAAGTATTACGAGATACTTACCTTAAAACAACTGATCAGCACATGACTGAAAATAACTAAGAAACCTGAAGTGTACCAAAGTTCACACATCTACCGCTTAAAATTCAAAAGTGGTCAAATGAATCCTAAAGGTTAGATTTGTGGTTTTCGGTGAGGGTATAGGGCTTTTAACGATGGCAACAGGTTACTGTTTAAGGACCTCGAGTTCACATATGTTCATTGTTTTTGAATTTCTCTTTCCCTGTTGCTATTGTTGCTTTTATCTCTTTCCAAATTTCATACCTTCATTTATAATACTTTTGAAGCTGAATATCTGTTCTAATTTCTCTCTCCATTTTTTTTGTTTTCTATAGTTCCACTTGTTTCAATAATTATCCCTTTCGCTTCCTTTACTACTAGTTAGATTCCCTGTTCCTCACTGCTTCTCTGCAACTGTTTTAATAACTTATTAAGTGATTTCTCATTCTCCGCAAGGAGAACCTTATCGCCAGCAAATTCAATGCATTTGATTTATTCCCCGAGCGCTGTTCCTCCTCCTTCGAGTTTACATCTCCTTCTAAACATGTAGAAAGCAAGTAAGGTGGAGGACTGTGTGCATGTACTACCGCCAGGCTTTAGCAGCGAGTGTCCAATTTGGATGATCTATATGTCGTTGGTAAATTTTCACCGAGACTTTTCCAGTGACACCTAAACCACCTACGTAACCTAGTTCCTGAAGTTGTCGACATGGCGGTGATGTAATGTTTCCTAGGTTTAGCTTTTGAAGCATAATACAGTGCCGTCTGTTCTGCATTTTATCCTTGTTCTTTAACAACTTATGCTCTTGCTGTTACCCAATAGATTTAGATCTTTTCACTCACACCTGTGCTTTACAATTATTGAATTTAGATTCGATCTAGTCAACTTTGTGTAAACCAACCTTTTTCTGAGAAGCAGTCCTCACATTTTAAACTCCATTGGTAATTTTCAAGGTTTTTCTCATGAGCAGCAAACAACTTGTTTGAATTTGGGTAAAGAATATGTACATTTGTATTTCACAATGCAATTTACATAAAATTTTTAGAGTATTTTTTTTTAAATATTTTTTTTTTCTTTCGGGTAGGTGCAAAATGGTTACATGGTATTTTGCCATTACCGAAATTGCTACGGACTTTACGCACACTCAAGGTTGTTTCTGGATTCAATGTTTTAAAAATATATATGGTAGTCTTAGTGCAAATGGAAATTTGGCGGTGTAATAGAGTTTTCTTACGGTTTCTCGTCATTTTTGAACGGAATATTTTCAAATAAGAGAGAATGTATGAGGAAACCTAGGCTATTAGAGGGAGTTAACATCTCTATACTATAGGCTGTAGTTTCAGAAACCAGTGGTAACAAAAGGAATGGCTATCTGTACGTCGTAACTATAACTGAAGAAATTGTCTCTACTATTATGCAGGCTCACATTACGACTATTATTGAGATTCAGATTGTGAACCTGAAGAATAGTAGAGAAATTTTGTAAGTATTCATTGCTTGAATATGTTTGAAAAATGAAGGGTTTCTGATTTTTGTTAGTCATATTTCATTCAACCCAGTTGCCTGACTTTTTCCAAGGAACCCTTCGAAAATTTTTAACAGTGTAAAGCTGATCTCTAGCATCTTCTATGCATATTACACTAACTCCTATCATTATTAAATGATTTGCTATTTTGTCATATTTTGCTGATTTTTTGAGGAGGCATGACATCGCCTTCTATTTCAAGCTTTGTTTTATTCTGTACCTCTCTTGAGGAAATGGAATGTTGCGGTGGAAGAGAGATTTACATTTGATATACGATATCAATATCATTATGCTCTGATACTAGGGTATGAAATAATGTTTTACAGGTTCTGGCATTTCTATTGCAACCCTAGAACTCTCTTGTATAACTTTTCCTTTATATTTTGAAGTTTGAAATTTCTTATATAAAATTTGAGTACATTCATTTCACCATTGCACAATTTCACGAGTACGTGGAAACATTACATTAGAGCATAAATAAAAAAAAAATAAATAAAAAAATAGGTCTGCGATTCTACTAACAATCGCAGGCTGGCAACACTGGCGACTGTAGTTCTTAGGTTCGGGAAAATCTAAAGTGTTTGTGTCGAATAATATTTATGCCAAGTTTGCCCCAGGTATCAAGAAACACTATCGATAAGTGCGCGCCGAAAGCAGAGAATTTTAAGCAAATTTGAAAGAGATCTTAACGCCATACTGGCAACTGACGACACAATGACAACACACTTTAACTTCTAATATCTACCCAATTCATTCAAATGAAACCCCGAAGATCACATTTCACTTTTATACATCGTTTAGGCTTTATTCGGAAATATTCCTTCTATTTACCATTGTAAAACAATATTTGACCCCCAAATTGAAATTCTTGTATCTAAAAAAATGTAGCGTAATTCAAAAGAAACAATTGTCAAAATAATCTTTTATTCTTGTTTTGGTGTCAGGAATTCATACGTCAAAATGTCGAGGGTCAGTATATTACAATATATTGATGACAACATACTGGAGAACATTTATGAAGACTATTACAATCGTGCCTTCAACTCCTATAGCAAACTTATGAGGCGCTATAAGTGCATTCGAAGTAAATCAGATTGCAAGGTAATATTAGATTAGGTGACTAGCAAAAGGCGAGATCGAGATCACTTCAAGGGAAACAGGCTGTCACAATTAAAACTATAAAAGAGTATGTAACGTCACAATTTGATATGGCAAAAGCGTATGGAACTGCAGTTTACTATTGGCATCTGCAAATGTGAAAACTAGAAGCGTCTAAAAAGGTTGGCCTAGACAATTTCACAGCTTCGATTTCTTTTATCAATAAACTTAAGGCTGAATATGGCATTTCTTTCAGGCATATTACTACGTTCGTCACACGTAAGGACATACAAGAAGATCATAGTATTCGTCAGAAGGCACAAGGGCTTGTGGAGGAAGTGAACAAATATGTAACAGACGGGAGCGTGGACAAAGAAAATGATTAGAGCAAAGTCAATCTAATTATGAAATGTGTTCGTTGTCAACACTATCTCACAGAGGTGAGAAAACTAGAGCTGGCTTGTTGCAGTCTGTGTATGGCTCCAAACGCAGCTATACAATTGATGTGGCTTTATCAATGAATGACTGATTAGCTAACAAGCTCTATATCTGTTTTCAAGAGGCACAAGGTGCTTTTGGCCAAAATGTTTCAAAGAAACTTGAAGCAACATGTCCACGAAACATTCATGTGGAGACAAGCAAAAGTGGAAAAATGAGGAAAAAGCATATGACAAGGTTTCTAACTACCGTCCTTGAGGAACATGTACGTGACGATGCGAAGAGCTTATTGCTATGTGATTCCTGGTCAAGCCATGGAGATTGTCCTCTATTAGATGAAAGTTTTCCGAACAAGGATGGTACTCTCAAGATATTGCGACCGAAGAAAACAAAATATTGCCAACCTCTTGATGTGTACTTCTTTCGGACTGCAGTGTGAAAAACCACAATTAAAGTTGCACGATCGTCGTTTCATCACCAGACTTCACTCTATGGTATACAATTAACTCTCTGCACCAAAGTACAAGTCTATGTTAGAGTATGCTTGGCAAAGGCAAGTTATGGCATTAACATGCCAATATCATCACTTGAAAATGTAATTATTGTGGCACTTGATATGGGACTGCTTGACTGCAGAAGTGCTGTTGAATGTGAAAAAGTGGCTTTAGTCAGATGTGCATTTTGTTCTGTTCCACTTTGCTTTGACCACTTCATTGAAATCCCACACCTGAACTTTGAGGTCTAAATAGCGGGGCAACATATTGCGTCATTATTTTAAGCAGAGGGAAATATAGCATTCGGTCACGACATTGCAATATGTGTGTTTTTGGTCATCTCATATCGATATTTTGTTTCTTCGCGTTACCAAAGTACCTCTCTTAGACCTTGAATAGGTAAGACGTTTTGCATGTGAATGGCTCATACCACTGTTTTCGGGATGAGCACATTTTCGTGCGGTTCTGAGCGTTCGAGTTCATGCACATCCCTTAGTAGTGCTTTTTCGATTTTGCGTAATCCCTATGATTTGGATAAGAAGTGAAGTGTTGACAACTTGGTACAGAGGTTATTTCCCCAAATTACACTACATCGGTTTATTGTATGTTTGGTATATGAGTGTGAATATATTACTGTCAGTTCTTAATAATGAAGATATATTGACAATATCAAAAATATAGTATTTACTGCTGTATATTCTAAATCGTGAAGACAGAATGAAGCTAATATTTGTATAAGGAACTTATTATTATGTCAGTTCTTCCAAGTTTTGCAAAAACTCAAGGTAAAACATACATTAGCAAACAAAAACCTTAGAAACTGAGATATGGTCGTTAGAACCTAAAATACGCACTGATTAGAATGGTTCGTGTTTAAGGTTTAATTTCTCTCAATCGTTTCTGTAAGTTAAAATTTACGAATATGAAGCATATACACTGCCATTTTGATGTACAGTATCTTGGCTGATTTAAAAATCAGTCAAGGAATTTAATATTTTAATGTATTATGCATACCGAAAGATACATGACACATTATGTCATTGTCCAGCTTTTAATGTTTCTTCTATTAAATTATGTAGAAAGTGAAGTAAAGTCACTCTAAAAAGGTTACAAATAAAATGAAAACGTTCAGAGCTGTAATTAGTTAAAATATCTGTAAATACCTAACATAGATGATGTTTATATTCGACTGTGTAAATATGCAGTGAATCACGCGATTGTTGTTCTGCTGAATAAAAATGTATGTAATATACTGCATTACGTAGCCTAATACAGTAATTTCTCGTAATATTTAGGTTCAATTTTAGAAGACACTCTGATTAGCTAACCCTAGTGCAGAATGTAGTGTATGTCATGAACTGTTTTGCATAGTACATAAAAAACAACTTCTTGCAAGTAAAATCAGTCAAGATACTGAAAACCAAATTGGCGGTATATAATGTTGGTAAATTTTAAGTTAAGAATTGAGAGAAATTTAACCTTAAGTACAAATCGGTGTTTAATCAGTGGGCATTATAGGTTTTAACAAACCATATAATCCACTTTCTTTACCTCAGTTTTTGAGGTTTTTGTTTGCTAATCCGTGCACACTAAAGAATAATTAAAATACAGGTATAATTAATTATTCTCCAAGATGGTGTGTCATATATTTTCGTTAATCTGATTGCTCTTTTCGCTTACCCATGTAATACAGAGCAGAAAGTCGTTCATACGATCTCGATACAACTATTAAAGTCTCAGGTATTCATATTTAATTGTTACGGTACCCAAGATGGTGGCTGCAAGACACACGACATCACATTTTCCTTTTAGTTTCCGTCATTCACAGCTAGGCAGTGATTATTCTATCTTGATATGAGTAGTACAATACGATATATTCAAATGTCATTATTTTCCAAGATGGCAGATTTTACTTTGTGACGTCACAATTTTTGCTACTCTGATTGGACTTTGTTGTACTTTCGAATGCAATCCTGAGTAAGACATTTATTCCACGTTGATACTATTATTAGAACGCGAGATATTAAAATGTAAATATATTTCAAAATTGTGGCTGTAACACTGCTTCTTTCCGATCTCGATATGAAAAAGCAGGAATATGAAGTTATTTTTAAGTTCCTTAAATTTGCCTATGCTAAATTTTCCTATATTATTATGTAGAAATTAAATTCATTATACATTATTATGAAATTGGGGCCGGAATTGGTCTGACGACACCTGTTATCTTCTCCCTGATAAAAATTTCAGGTTGGCTGTGCTAATAACTTCCCAACATCGATTATTCCGCCTTGATATTACCAGTAGAACATGAGATATTGAAATGTAATTATTTAAGAAATTATGTATGAAATTACAGCTATTTTAAACAGCATCTATTAAAAGAACCGGAATTAATAATAGAACATATTGTTTTGGTAATTTGATGACGTCACTGGTGGATAAAACACCGGATTCCGCACATTCTAAATCGACGGGAATGATCTAGAATTTAAATATGTAATGGTTTAGTTTAAGCGAGGTATGTAGTTAAGCTTTCAAATGTACATATGACTTTTAAAAGTGCCATTTTATTTACGCATGCCTTGTAGCGACTGCTGCTGATATTGCGTCCTTTTCTCGGGGTCTCTGTGGAACGTTGAAGAAACAGAATATGAAGGTTGATTTGTTCTTTCTTTGATACTTTCTGAAATTTTGAAAATACAAAAGTGTCTATTTTATGCATATTGGAGACCCAGTAGCTCTGGTGAGACAAAATATAAAAATCTAGTTTTTCTGACGTTATACCTTTATGTCAGAAGAAACTAGGGTAGAATTTTGAATTTTAATGATATTTGAGTTTGAATGAAGTCATAAATGTGCAAATTGTTGATGAATGATGCTCGTGCACGCTTTGGTAGGAACATTGAAGATCCGTATCTCTGATGGGAAATTAGATAAAAATCTATTTTTTTATACACTTATGTCAGGAGCAAGTACAGTAGAAATTTTTATTTTTATTTTGAGTTTGAAGATAGTTACAGATTTACAAATTGGGGATGAAAAATGGTCGTACATGCTTTGGTAACTGGTATAAGCAATGGTTGTTAAAAGAAATATTCTTTATTACCATCAGAATTGTGAAGAACGATTTTACTGTTGTAATGATAATTGATATGTTTAAGTAATAAGAGACGCAGACAGCTGTATAAGCGCTTCTCACACACATAGAAAAGTGGCAACGTTTTCTATGAAGAGGCATGGTTGCTTAATGGAACGAAAAAGGACAGAGTGAAAGTGCAGAGCAGTCATATGCCAACTGAACACTGGATATATATAAAATAGGCTCTCTTACAAGGATATTTCAGGATCTACTTTACGTATTCACATCTTTCTTTGGCACTCAGGTGGTAATATAACATTTCACGAAGAGCGCACGAGCATTATTCACACCCCAACTTCCAAATTTGTAACTCCCCTTAAATTCAAAAATGAAAGTTAAAATTTCTACCTTAGTTTCTCCTGACAGAAGTGTCTAACGTATAAAAAAAGATTTTATTGTCTGGTCTCCCACTAGAAATAAGGGCCTGCAATATTCATACCATCGCGAAACCGAGCATTATTCATCCCCAATTTCCACCGAATTTGTAGCTCCCTTGAAATTCAAATATTGAAGTTCAAAATTTTACTATAGTTTCTACTGACATAAATGTATAACCTGAGAAAAAATAGATTTTTAAATTTTGTTCCACAAGAGATATTGGGCCTTCAAAATGCAAAATACGATTTTTTTGGATTTTCCAAAAATCATAAAAAATTTCGGAAGCGCATATCAACCTTGAACATACTTTGATATGTGCACAAAACATCAAATTTAATATTCAATCCCTTCAGGATGAAAAAGTGCCCTGATACCCGGAATTGTTTTTATTTGAACAATCGCATTTCGATGCTATTTTAACCAGTTCGATTAAGTTTTATAGTTTTCATGTAGAGGACTAAAATTATCAAGCGGATTTTAAAGGAAAGAATTGTGTTTGATAACCCTGTTCTATGATAACTCTGTGCGCAAACACTACATTTTTCGTAAACGTTTGCTAACACAAATTTTGACATGCATCGAAAAAAAAATGGCTGCCACCTACAGGTATCGTCTACTGTACTATTCCAATTTTCGTTTGTGGGGCACACATGACACGACCCCCCTGTTTCCCCTGTAGTTACACCCCTGCTTTCTCTGGCCAATTGAGTTTGCCACGTAAAATTTGGTGTAGTTAGTTCAATGATGTGGGTTATTATAGCGATACAAAATGTGTTTCATAACTTAGAAGGTTACAAGCAAACAAGAAAGAATAGGTTGAGATTTCTCTATTGAAAGTAGGGATTATGTTTTGAATTTAGCTATCAATATAAAATAAATCTTCTGTTACAAGTTATCTCTAGTCTCGTGAAAATAGAACTAACAAAAAAGGAGACGAAAGGTACAGGAAACGGAATTTGCTTCCTCTTCACCTTCATCTTAAAGATGCCAATCATGTGTCAGTAGAATCTCAACACCACACGATTGATGATGCTACTTAGGCCCTCGTCTGGGGGTCTTTTTCCTTTCCCCCTCTTGTTCAATCGGCCTGTCTGTTTGTCCGCACTCTCTTTTTTGAGGGAGGATGGCGTAAAGATTTCGTAAGGACAGAGGGTGGGTGACGGACAAGAATGAAAGGGGGTGAAAGAGAGGGTATGAGGATATAAGGTATAATGGAAAATAAAGAATGATCTTTTAAAAATGAAAGAATGTTAGAAAAGAAGGAATAGAAGAGGTGAGGTGTTGAGATGGAAATCCTGGACGACAGACAGACAGAAGGACCTCGGAAGGGAAAGGAAAAAAGAGGATTTCGAGATAAGGTCTCCAAGTAAGGACAAGACATGGAAGTGAAATCAACGTTTCTTCTTCTTGAGAAATGGAAGACCTCTCTCTTTTTTTTAACATTTTAAAAAGAAACTGAAAAAGTTGGAGGTGGGTGACCTCCCACCCTTCTTCTCTTTCACTTTTGTGAAAATTAGTCCCCTCCGACTGACTGACTGACTGGCACTTGATTGATTTGCAAATTTGCAGCCCCTCCTAATCCAACCTCTGCGCTACCATCGCCAACTCCACTCAGAAATTTGCTCTTTTCGTTTCTCTCTCATCTTCCTTTCTCTCCTTTTTCTAACCTTCATTCATTTCTTCCTTCCCCTATGATTCCTTATGCTACTTCTCTTGTCATTCTCTCAATATCCTCGTCCCCACACTTTCTCTTATACTTCCTTTCCACAGAGTTTTTATCATCCCACAATTTTCCTCGAAAGAAACCTGTCACGGATTTCATCATCTTCTTCTTCTTTTTGGGTGTTAAGATGCAAAAGAGAAGGCGACAAGAAGAAGCAAAGCTGAAGGGAGAGGAAGAAGAAAAGGCAATTGAAAATTTCTGATCGATTAGAACGTCAGCAAGTGGAATTTTCTTCTTCCCGTTCCTTTCTTAAAACAAAACGCAAATTATTCTCTTAATAAGGTCTTTTTACTTTCCTAATTTATGCAGCATTTCTTTACAATATTTAAATGTAGTAACCGAGTTCAAAATTACTTTTCTTCTCCCTCCCTCTTCTTTTTTTGTAAAAAAAATGTGAATCGGTTTTACTCTTTCATTTCATAGAAACAAATGACGAAGTCCACCTACGTATCACGTTCTTTTAATTTTACCGCAGTGTGAATTTTTCAATGAAGTCTTCTGTCACCTAGTAAAGTTTCTGTGCCACTGAGAGTTAGTTAACTGTTCATGTTTCTTTGGAACTTCCATACATATTTCAAGATACTTTCTCCAAACCGCCATATTTTTATCCATACTTAATTGTACAATAGATATATGTTTTTATATGGAACAAATTCCCACAAAGATGGGGTTTGAATTTTTTAGGTCATTGTTGTTATCTTTTTAACATACTAAAACTCTAGAGAAATCTGTGAGTGCAAAATGTTTTTTTGGCCGCCATCTTGAAAAAAAAATAAAAAATCGTGTGTGGTATCAAATTACAGCAAATTTCATCTCTGAATAAGATTATCATACGGTTTTTAGAAGTAAAATGTTTACAAAGATAAAGTAGGTGGTATCTTCTTGACACACTAAAAGTCTAGGAAAATCTAAGTGTGTAAAAATATTTAAATTCCATTTTTTTTTCAGGTGACTTCTTCAAGTATTGACATCTTCTAAGAATTTGAAAATGGTAGAAAGAAACTGTATCTGGTGCTCTGAAAGTGAAAGCGGAACTTCAAAGTGTGTTACGTTGTCTGCTAAAGGTATAGAAGGTATCAACAGTGCAAGTAAAATTCGAAAAGACAATATCCATGAGTTATTTGAACCATTTTCTGATTACCCCGTGAGTGCCCGCCGCCGTCTGTACACAAATCCCAATAATATCCAAAGTGACATGAAATTGAAGTTGTATACTCAGGATGAAGCACTAGCCAGCTGCACTAGAGTATTACGGTCGGATATACCAACATTTAAAGAACACTGTTTGTTTTGTGGTCGCTTTATTACTGACAGTGAGAAACGGTTAAAATCTGGCGTTATACAGGTCCGTACAGTAATGTTAAAAAATTCTGTTATGAAGGCGTGTAACTCCAGAAATGATTTATGGTCAGCCAATGTTCAATCACGATTGCTATCAGTTAATGATTTACCAGCACCGGATGCCATTTATCACCAGACATGCAGCGTAAATTTTCGAAAAGGTGACCCGATCCCAAGGAAATACCGAGATGATTCCCAAGACGAATTACGTTGCAAGCCTCTTGGTCGTCCTGCAGAGAAAGAAAAACATGATGCTTTTTTGCAAGTATGTAGATGGTTTGAAGGAAACGATGAGCTGGTTTCTGTCAAGCAGCTGGTTACTAAAATGAAAGACTTCCTATCAGTTGGTAATGAACCATATAGTAGTCGTTACGTGCTGCAAAAGCTTAAAGAACATTTATTGGTGACATTATCGTTTCCAAAAATGATGGGACGCCTAATATGGTAACTATGGGTCAAACAGTGGCTAATATTCTCTTAGATTACCAGAAACAAATGAAATTAGAAGACCCTGAATTAGAAAAATATCGTATTGTCGAAGCAGCAGCAAAACTGATCAAAACAGAAATAAAACTATTGTCGACTTCAATGGACCTCTCATCCCTCGTCATCAGAAATTGCATCTGAAGAGGAAAATAAAAAGTTCTTGTCATCTGTTTTGCAACATTTTTTGGATGTCATCATTGGTACTAAAGCATGTGATTTAAAGAATATTTCCCTTGGTCAAGCTTTGGTACAAGCTTCAAGACCCAGATCACTTATAAGTCCAATCCTCCTTGGTGTTGGTGTGAAGCTTCATCGAGCCTTCGGTTCTCGTTTACTTATAGATGAGCTCACAGACTTGGGTTTTCCTTATCGTATGATGAAGTAAAAAAATATTTGCAGTCTGCAATAATGGACAGTACACTAAATTTTGAAGTTCCACGATGTCATTTCTGTCAGTGGATATCCGATAATGTGGACCACAACATTGCTACAAGCGATGGTCACAACACTTTCCATGGAATGGGAATTATAATGTGCAAATCCGGACCGGTGGTGAAAAGTCGAATTTATTGCAAGAGAGGAAGGTCCTGTGTTGGAAAAACCGGCGTAATGCTGTTGATATTTCTGCAGAAGGAAGAATAGAAATTAGATTCTTTCAGTCTCTTAAATCAAGCATGAATAAAATTATATTTGATGAACTGTTTTCAAATCCCATTGAAAAGAAACTAGTAGATCTTTTGTGGAACATCAGTAATTTATTGAAGACGCCACGTCCTGGTTGGAACTGATACATGAAGAATGTCGTAATCAGTGATGAGCACCCAGGAGTAGTATCCACAACATTTCTACATATGATTGACATGAATCCAGCAACTCACAGCTGTGTTTATATTACATTTAAGTTTATATGTTCGGAAGCAGAAAAGCTCAACATACCTTTACCAGTTGTAGCATTTGATCAGTGCCTGTGGATTAAGACTATGGAAGTTGTTTGCAGAAAACCAGAAGAATTCCCAAACATATTAATTCGTCTTGGTGGCTTCCATACACTGATGTCATATCTAGGTAGTATTGGTCAGCTGTTATGTGGATCTGGAATAGAAGAGACCTTAAAGACTATTTACGCAGAAAACACAGTCTCACATATGCGTACAGGTAAAGCTTATTCAAGCCCAAAAGTAGGACACCAACTACAGCCCATAACATGTGAAATGAGCCCTGCACCAGGGTTATTACTAAACATGATCCGTTGCACCTGCAAAACGGATACAAATGAGCCGTGTGGTAGTAGTAGATGTACGTGTCGACGTTGTGGTGTGGAATGTACTGAGATATGTT
Source organism: Lepisma saccharinum (assembly GCA_022664845.1). Classification (NCBI taxonomy): domain Eukaryota; kingdom Metazoa; phylum Arthropoda; class Insecta; order Zygentoma; family Lepismatidae; genus Lepisma; species Lepisma saccharinum. The sequence continues at coordinate 98,890 of JAGDQP010000142.1, forward strand.
GTAACTGTTCTGAAAGAGACTGCACAAATAGTGCACTGAAAGAAAGTGATTTGGAAGAAACTGAAGAAGACTATTAGATTTAGCTTTTCTCTTATGCAAGATGTAAGATCGATGAAATACATATGCATTTGTATTATAAAACGCATTTTGATATGATTTTCAACACTCCATAAACTTTCAGTTTATCGACCACCACTTTGTTATTTATTTTTATTTTTAAAAACCAATATGAAAATCTATTTTCAGCATAAAATTTGCTGTAATTTGATACCACACGATTTTTTACTTTTTTTCAAGATGGCGGCCAAAATAACGCATTTTGCACACTAAGATTTTTCTAAACTTTTAGTATGTCAAAAAGATACCAACAACGAACTAAAAAAATCAAACCCCGTCTTTTTGGGAATTAGTTCCACCTATCACCTATTTTTTGCATATATCTACTGTACTATAAATAAGACTGTAGCTAACTCATTTGTAAGAAAGTCTTTATTTAGTGGAAAGATTGGAAAGACAGATAATACTCTGCTCTGCATATGATGTACTTCTCGAGTCGAAGTTAAAGCAGCCTAAACGGACCATAGTCCTGACTCCATGAATTAATATTTTATCCTTATATGCATATTCCCACACGTAACTAAGACTTGTTTCTTTTAAGTGCACCTATACCTGCAGCTATCGCAGTCTGAGCCGGTCTTTTATCTTTTTTACAACTGCTAGTGTTAGTTAAGTCTAGGCTAGCTCCTTCCTCAAGGTGCCTCTGTGTAAGATGAGATGGTAGCAGGAAGATGAGGTTTAAATTAGGTGATTGGGCTAACGGAGGATAAGCTCATCTTTTACTATATGCTTTATTCTCTTCCAATCAGGATTATTATGAAAATACCTCATAATCATTACATTAGGTGGGTGTTTGCTTAATCTAGATTATAATGAGATGATGAAGGGCGCTTGACAGGACAAGACTTTGGAACACAGTAGACAAGTGAATGAAAATCTTCTGATGTCACTTGATGAGGTATGTTTTGTAATCTGAAATCTGCTATGAGTGCTTCATCTTGGTGATTTCATGGTATTGTTAACTGAAATAGTGTAAAGATTAGGGATAAGGGTGTTAAGACGTGTCTAGTAGGAAAATTAGGAATGGGCTTGTGTTGGTACTGAATAATATCGTGTAAGAAAGGGTGATAAGTTTACCTAAGTACATGTTGCGGAGTGTTTGGATATGGAGTAATAGATGAGGTAAACGGATGCTTTCGTAGAGTTCTTGAGTAGGACTGGGAAATTTTATGCGATAAACTAGTCGAAGTGCGTGTCATTCCATAACTTGGACTTTGTGGCAAATGGGATTGTCTGCTGATATCCATGCTGTATGTCCGTATGTAAGGATAGGTTCCCAGGTTGTTCCAACCAGGCGTTTCAATAGGTTTAAACGGGAAGTGGATTTGGACACTTTTCTGTAGGTGAGGGTACCAGGTCAAATGGTGGTCGAATATGACTCCTAAATATATTTTTATTTATTTATTTATGCACCTTCAACAGAGGTGACTTGTCTGGAGGGAAGGATTGGTATGTGATAGCTTTGCTGGGTTACGATGTGTGCGGAAATGATGTTTGGATGGGAAAAATACTATGGACTGTATTTTGGTAGAGTCAATGGTGGAGCTCTATGTACACCAGTTTGTGAATGTTTGGATGGCAATGTTCATGGTGCTGTTTATGTGCTATACTGCTTTACTGAATGCAATTGAAGACGTATGATTCGCATACTGGAAGAGATAGATATTTGGTGGTAGTTGAGGAAGATCGTCAACGAAAATATTATATAACAATGGGAAGAGGGCGGATCCTTTAGGAACACCGTAATTAAGGAAAATTGGGTGAGATATGTTGGTGTTGATGTTAACGTATGTTAGACGATTGGTTAGAAAGTGTTAGAAAGGAGGTAGGTTAGAAAGGAGGTAGGTTCTGGGAAGGTAAAAGGATAGAAGTTCGTGGAGAGGTGTCAAGTGTTTCAGATGCCAAACTCTATCGAATGCTTTTTCTAGAGCGAAAAGCATTAGGCAGGATGGTTTCGAGGGATCTACTATAATGTTAGTGAGACGGAGAAGCTGATCATTGATACTGAAGGAATGGAGATATCAGGCTTGGTGGGAGCCGATCTTAGAACACTTTATCATATATTACTAAATCACGCCAAAGCTTATGCGAGTTTCTCAATATCACTGTGTTTACCATTACTAAATTAAATATAAAGTTAGAATCGGCTGCATAAATGTTTTGCTGAAATAGCTTAGTATTGGTTGGCTAATGTCTCGGTAAAGTTTTATGTAAAAATGTCGTAGTCGATGGAAGAAGTTTAAGTCCCTATAGTGACATAATCATCAAGCTTGTCTCCTGTGTGAACAGAGAAAAGTCAAACTAGTGCTGAAAAGGGGAATGGAAAAGTGAGCTTAACCTAGCCGGGCTGACCCAGTCTATGTGCGTGAAAAGGAATCACATGTACAACATTTTGTTACGTTGCCTAGTCGTTTTATTGGTAGATCACTCGATCAGTAACTGAAAGAATAAAATTTCGTTTACTCGCTACATCAATGACCATTTTTTTGCTGTGGATTTAAATAGAAATAAGTCCTAAATTACATTGACTCTAATTTAAAATATTACGCTACTTCTTGTGCATTTCTATATCAAGTATTAACGAAATCGTTCAAATGTTTTATTTAATATAAAGGAAGGCAACATTCATGGACAGGTGGGTACACACAACTTAGAATTCCATAGTGGAATTATTCACTACTTCCTCTGTAAATTATTAACATTGGAAGATTATACAAAACAACTTCATAAACGGCGCAGTACTAGTATAGCATTAATAAAGTATACCTTCCTTTTTTTACTCACAGAAACGTGCATGAATTTGAAGCCACGAGATTTCCAGCAAAGGAGACATTTCTTGGTCAGGATTTCTAGTATTCTAGGGGGCCCGTCTCAGGAGCTCGTGTTCACGGGTTTGTTCAAACATTACGTATAAGAACATTTTCAGTCATTTTAAACTCCCCCTCTTCATTGTCGCCAAATATGAACAAAGCTTAACCCCTCCTTCAATACTTATGTCTTGAACGACCTCTTTGATAAATATTGTACACTAATATCAACGTAATATGGAAGACTAGTAAAGGGATACAGAGCCTGAAATAGGACCTTGAACTAATAAGCTTTGCAAATACTTGAATTTCCAAGAGAAGATTTGAAATTTAGTTGGTTGATAGTACATGGAAAACAAGAGAATTAAGCTTCCCAAGAGTTAGTAATTACTCAAATGAATATTTTGTCGGGTTGAATGGAAATAATAAAAAAGAACTAACTTTAAAATTCACCCAAAGGTTTTCCTATCAGATTAGTACCAGAAAAGTGACGTAATTTCAAATTCTGCTTATTGACGTCTAGTGGTGATTCCTCTGTTCTAGGAGGAAAATACTCTGCTCTGGGCTCTACCTACATTGGCATTTTGTCCAAAAACTGTACTCAGTCGAGGAATATAATTTTTCATTGATAATCCAAATTTACGCCCTAGCTGCAAGAACAAACCATTAATATAAGAAAACGAAATAGCTATGCTTTGACACTAAATTTTCATTAACAATTGAAGCATTAGGTACCTATATAAGAGTAGTCCAAACGACTTTTTGAGACACATAACTAGTTTCTCAGACGCAATAATTTTTGTATGAAAATAGCTCTGAAAAGCTGAATCAATTCTAATCTTTTATTTGGTTCTGTCAGTTATTCTGAAATGTGCGTTGGACCTTTGTTATTTTCAAACATTTGAATCAGTCTTGTCTCAGATATGGTAAACGAACAGTACATAAAATATCATCTCGCCTACGTGAAAATTAAAATAACAAGTACCTTCTCTAAGATAAATTTGTTCACTCGAAATGTTTGTATGTTCTCTTGCTTTTCGTATGAATTAAAAACGTTCTAACCAAAGGAAAAGAGACTTAGAAAGATTGATTAAACTTTTACTTTCCAGTAATGCTTGTTAATAATTTACATGACTTTCACTACTTTCACTAAAAGCAGCTGTTTATTGAAGTACGCGTATAAGAGGAAAAATTTTGCTCCATATCCTATTTTCTTCTTTTTTTCTGGATCTCTTTCTCTCTTTTTCTCTCTCTCTCTCTCGGATAGTTCATTCTCCCTCTTTCTGTTTGCATGTCCTTTTCTATATATCTACTTTGTTTATGTTTATCTAATAGGGGTGAAATACAATCATTCACTTATTAACTTATGCCCCAACTAGCTGTACATCATTCAAAGTCCAAATTTTCAACTAGGTGGGGGTGGGGGAGTGGGGGGTCTAAAATGGAAATATAAATTGGAGTACTTTTTTAAAAAGTTATCAAAGTTTAAATCTCTCTTATCTTCACTTGAAGCTTTTCTTTTTCTTGTCTTTTTCCTAATTTTATAAATATAAGTACTTCTCTTGCAAATCCTTCTACTGGAAATATCTCATTTTAACATCCCTCTGATAAACAACTACTTGTAAAGAAAAAAAATCTCTCCCATTCTATGTGACTTCATTTTTAATGGATTTTTAACTGCAGAAGAATCCTCCTATTTCTTTTTTGCTTTTCTACGAAACTGAAGTCCTTAGAAACATCTTCCTTCCACTTATGAAATTATTCGTAATGGCATAACATAAAAGGACACGTGGAATGAAGAAGATCACCTGTTCTTTTTTATTTGAAAAGGGGGAAAAAATGAGAGAATACAAGCTTTTTCCCCAAAACCGTGAAACTGAAAACAGATTCTTGATATCTTGGCGTTACTATGTATCCACACTAATACGCACATTTTATTCCGTGTAGCATTTTAAGTATTTATTTACCATTTTCAGAGTTGTGAAACTCAGTTATTCTTCAAACACTATCTAGGAATTAACATATATTAGAACAAAAATTTCCTTCAGTGTTTCTATGTACTATGGATATCATAAATCTTTCAATGGATGTAGTTAAACAAAATTGTTAACTTTCTTCTCAATATGTCAACTACCTTCCTCTTATTACAGGAATATTTATAGAATATCCCGGTATATTTATAGTATATTTTACGAATATCTGTATATCCGGAACAAGCGCGTATGCAGAGATTTTTTTTGTAGATGTTCGACGAATATCTGTGAAATACTACCCCCAGGGCCTCTCTCCTAGAACCGCCTATGAGAACATGATACAAATAAATGACACATTTTGATGCATCAATTCAACACAAGGCGCAAATGGCCAAATGACGCAACACAAACATACAAGGCTGTATAAAAAAAATTGCCAGACTAGTTCCGTAGAACGCTAACAGATAGTAGCAAAAGTGAGCTACAATCTTGATAAGGCAGTGCGGTGTTGTCAGGTGCAGGAAAATTTTCGGAAAACGGAAAAATTTGGGCCACAAGAAAGGTAAAAGGTAAAATGAACTTTTAAATCGGGAAATTTTTGTTGAATCTTTTTCACACTTTTTCTTTTAATTTCCAGCAATTTTTAAAACTTAGCATCTGGGAATTTTTTACAATAATCGGGATCTTTTCTGTATTTTGAGGGAAATATTGTGACGGGAACCTGACAACACTGAGACAGTGTGCCAAACAGTTTTGTCATGTTGAGGGTAAACGAGAAAATCTGGCCCAAAAGAAGGCGAAAGGGGGAAAAAAAATCCGGGAAATTTTGTTGCATCTTTCGGCATATTCTTTTTTTTTTTTTAAAAAAACTTTGAATCCGGGAAATTTTTACAAAAAACGGGACATGTTTCAGTATTTTGAGGGAAATATTGTGACGGGAACCAGACGACACTGGTGCAAAAATAACATGGCTTTGTTAACATAAGGAGTTGTTACAGTGGCGTTTTTGTGATCACACGTGTGTGGTAGTCTGCGATTACGTCATGGACAGAAAGGTTGAACAACCAGTCAATATGAAATTTTGCGCTAAACTGGGCAAATCGGCCGCAGAGACATTGAAAATGTTTCGCCAATGGAAGAACCTATCATTTCCACGACCGAAGGAGGTTAAGAATGAGCCGCAACTAAATGAAGACCATGCTGAACGTGTTTCTCAACATTCTTGACAGTGTTCATCGCGAATTCGTCCCCCAGGACCAGACCATCAACAGAGAGTTTTACTGTAACATTATGCGGCATTTCAGGGAGAACATTTGGCGAAAGCGACTGTATCTGTGAGGCGCGAAGAATTAGATTCTCCTCGTTCGTGAGCATCTCACCAACCACAATACTTGATCACTTCCAAACCTGCCGTAGTTGCTAGTTCTAGTTCCTACGGACTTCTTCCTTTTTCCTATGATGAAGCTGCAACTGAAAGATCGTCGTTTTCACAGCGTTACCGAAATCCAGCGCGAAATCGCAAAGGTTACGGACTCACTGACATATGACTTCGAGGGCACACTCCAGCAGTGGCAGGAACGCTGGGAACGGTGCATTGATGCTCAATGTGCCTATTTCGAAGGTTCAAACTTAAGTAACTACTATAGTTTTTGTGAACACAGCTAGTCCTGTAATTTTTGAAACACCCTTGTATATTGCTGCAATCCAGGCTTTAGTTCAATGTACTCAGCAGAACCCTGGTTGGAGATACTAGACTCCCATCAGGCGCGTCCAAAGGTGGCGGATAGGAGAATATCGACCTGATATGGCGGGTACGAGAATTTTTTCGGGACGGACCAAAACCAGTATTGCTACCTTGAAGTTAGTAGAAAGATGTACAAAGGCTAGGGGAAGATAACCCTGAACAAAAATATGAAGCTGAAGGGATGGCGCTCCACCACTACCACTCTGAGGCTAAAGATGAACGGACACTCTTCATACCGTAGTGCTCGCAACTGAGAAGTACGGACTAGACATACTTGCTATATATGAAGTCGAGTGGGAGAGTGAAGCTAGCATTCGACAGGGCAAATACACTTTCTACTACGGGGAACTCAGCCACATCCTTTCGGAACAAGATTTCTCATTAAAAGAGTAGCTTTCCAGCAGTTCAGAATATATAGTTCGTGAACGAAAGACTATCCAGCATTACAATATGTACTCGATGGTGGAACACGCTTTTAATACATGTCCATGTTCAACCGAAGAAGCTGGTGCTGACGACAAAGATACATGTGACGATGAGTAAGATATATTGTTTGATCGATTACCTAAATATAATACGAAAATTGTGTTGGGGGTTTTCAACGCTAAGCTAGGTGCGGAACGAAATTTCAGATCTACTATGGGTAAATCAAATCTTCATGAAGACAGCAACAATGATGGAGAAACACTGATAACCTTTGCGATATCAAAAAATCTAATAGTAAAGAGCACGTACTTTGAACACAAAGATGTACACAAATACACATGGATATCTCCAAGTGGCAAACCACATAACCAGATTGATCTCGAATTAGCAGATATATGAAGATATTGGATGTTAGGGCTCACAGAAGAACGCAAAGTGACACCGATCATCAGTTAGTGATTTCAAAAGCGAGGGAAGAGTTGTGCATTGCCAACAGGGAAAGCAAGGATAAAAACAATTTAAATTCGAAGTCAAACTATTAGGTAACCCAAGCGTAGAATGCATTAAGCTTGCAATAATGAAGAATGCATTAAGCTTTCTGAGGAACGAAAATGAGCAAAGTAGCTATGACTACACAATTCAGGAGATAGAGGAAAACGGAAAAGCAAATACCATTAGAGATCTATACAACGGGTGAACTTGTTAAGAAAAGTTTATTAGCCAAGTTAGAGGATGATTAGGAACGAACGTGGAGATCTTCAGGCGCATCCGACTGAAATTCTATGTGTGGGAAAGCTATTTCAAAAAGCTTTTTAACCTCTAGCGTCCCCGCGTGTCATATATGACACATTTGCCTTTAATTTTTTCTTAGACGTGGGGAGTTCTGTCGGTCTATGCTGCCTGCTGGTTTTACTACGTACATTCTGCGCTGTTTGCGTGTCACTTGTTTTACCATGTAGGTTTCGTCGGTAGATGGCAGGAAGGATTCAAAGTTATCAAATTGAAGCACGTGAAGCATGTTTCCAAAGAGAGGACGAAAGAAATATAAAATTATGGTCTTTTAATTAAAAATTGGGTCCATATTATTCTTTAATATCTGTAGAGAAGAAATTATATTAAATTTCTGCGTAGTTGTCCACTTTTTTGGTGTGAAAATCTACATTTCGTTGCATGTATCATATATGACACACGGGGACGCTACGACTACATTTCAAACAGATTTCATAGAATGTTGTTTTTCGAGCTTCTTGATGTTCTTGTACGATTTGTTCAAAATAAAACATAGTTTAACTGTTAAACCTTTGTAATATTTTTAGTATGTCTCTCCAGCGATTCTTTCAGGATTTTGAAGTGAGGGAGGGGGATAGCCTAATTTCTTCCTTGAGGTGTATAGAATTCAGTCCAGTGGGATGATACTATAGTATTATCTGTTGGTGCTGCTGATTAAAAACATGTGGGGCTGTTTTCATTATTTTGGAGGATTAAGGGCTAGAGGAGGGGGGTGTCGGATAATCTCTGCGTTATATTACAAATTACAGTGAAGTGCCAAGAGTCTTGGAATACCTACCTAATAACGCGTCGAACCCCTCGAGCACTGGTAAGTGCAGCAACTCGACGTGGTAGGGACGCGACTAGTCGCTGGTAGTCCGCTGGAGGGATGTACAGGCATGCCGTCCACAATTCCGTGGTTGTTGCAGGTGGGAACGAATAACCCGTTCGATGATATCACATACGTGCTCGTTAGGGTACGTATCCGACAATCCTGGGTGCCATCTCATGCGTTAGAAGTTGACACAATGTTCCTCAAACCAGTCGCGTACCATTGCGGCCCGGTGACATGGCGCATTGAAATCCTGGAAAACCCCATTGCTGACTGGGTACACAAAGTCCAAAAAAAGGCTGGAGATGGTCGCCAAGCAGCTGAACATAGTGATCTCCGATCAATGTCCGTTTCAAGCGGACCAGAGGACCCACACCATGCCAGCTAAACACGCACAACATAATGACTGAGCCACCACCAGCTTGTACAGTGCCTTGTTGACATCTTGGGTCCATGGGTTCATAGAGCCTGCGCCTTATCCTGACCTAGCATCCGCGCGTATCAATGGAAACGTTTCTCATCTGACCACGCCACATGTTGCCAATCCTGTAAGACACCATTTACGTGTCCAAGAGCCCATGTGAGAAGCAGCCGCCGATGGGCAGCGATTAGAAGCGATATATGTGTTGGTCTTCAGCTGTGATATCCTATGAAGACGACATTGCGCGGCACTGACCTCTGAGACTCATTCCTGGAACGTCCTGCATTGATTGTTGTTGTCAAATCACGCACTGTTGCTTGTCTGTTGCCTGGACGAGTCTGCCCAGACGTCGCCGTTCATGGTCATTCATCAGCAGTAATTCTATTACACGTATTAAGATTTTATTTCTTTTAGGTGTTCATTATTTTACGGAATCATAGTGGTCATTAATTAGAATGTGTTGATTAAATGCTACCACGACTGTTCATTAAAATCGTGATACAAAATATGTGTTAATAATCATTAGATATTCATTGTAACTTGAACACATTATACGAGAGATAAAACAAGGTCTATAGATTCTCATAACCTGAAAATAAAAGCATATTTAAATCCATATTTTTGTATGATTTGTCTTGATAGCGACCTAATATGTCATATCTAACACATGACGTATTTCCCAAACTACAGTGCGAAAAAAAATAAGTGCAAAAATATCATATTTATGTCCTAAGAGTAGATCTCAGTATATATTTTTCATACTTTCTGTCAAAACTTCAGGACGTCAGGACGCTAGAGGTTAATGTACACAAAGTAAACAAAGAGAATTTAAAATTCATATTTCACAATCGTGGATACCGGAATCTAGCGAGTCCGGTTCAATAAGAAAGTTGAAAAAATTCAAATCGTCAGGAATGGACAACTCTCGCGAGTTAATTATTAAGAACTCCGTTTTTCAACCTGAGCCAAAATGGCCTAAAATCCGTAAACAAATTCGATTCAGCTGAATGAACCTTTTTCTAAAAAAAATTGAATCCGTAATTAACTAACAATATATTTTATGCTGTGATGTGAATTTAATGGACTTCGAGTAGCAAAGTAAGATTTGAATTTTCTGACACATTGTCTTAGTTCTTAACTCCAAAAAATACTAATTTTTAATAAAATGTACTTTCAAAACTTGTAGAGATTAACAATGGATTCTGAATGTATACAAAATCACTTCTTTAACACAAATCGAAGGAAGAAAAGAAAAGACGAAACAAGAACACTTTGTTAAGTATTGTTAGAAAAGCAGCGTGAAAACTGCTTTGACTCTTTGAGTAAGCATTGTTGTTGTTTTTCTCTTCTTTTTTTTTTCAAAAGAACTCGGGGAATTCTCTTTTAAAAGCGCGAGAACACGGTTACAATCTGGTCCTTAAGCTCATCAACTTGAGACGTGTTTTGCCTCCTAAAAAGAGCTCTTTCAGGAGGAACTCAGGCAAGCGGAGAAGTCCTTCAGACAGACAAATAGTGATGGATGATCGGGGCCAGAGTGAAAACAAATGGCGTTTAGAAACTTGTGATTATTTGTATCGGCTCTTTCGTTAATTATCTGTCTCGTTTCTTTCTATCTCCTTGTCTTTTCTTTCCTTCTCTCCTTCTATTCTCTCTCATTTTGCTCTTGTCTTTGTGCTGAAATGTTGATGAACTTCCTTTTTTTGTATTCCTCTTAAGCATTCAGAAGCTCATAATCTCAAACTTGTTTTCTTTTTGTTTTATTTGTTTTCTTTTACAATTAAAAAATCCAAATCCTTCTGTTAATTAGTTGAGTCATTTATATTTCTTTAGTAAGATTACTTATTTTCTGTTACATTATAAGATATCGAGTAAATATTAACAGGTCTTGCAAGTATTCTGTGTCGTGTACTTTTTTTTTTGTCAATACATGGATAGTGTTTTTGTTTTATGAAAACTTCTTTCCATTTAAGGCGATAGATGTCAGACAAATACTTAGAAGACTTATTGATTAACACAATTGCAAAGTATTTTGAATTGCAATTAGCACAATTCTATTTTTCAGTTTAAAATAGTTCCTACCACGGTAATATTTATGAGTAATAAACAACTTAAATATTTTGATATTCTAGATCGTGTAGAACGGAAGTTCCAAGTTGAAAATGTCAGATCTATAATGTCATCAATACTTAGTGTACAGTGGTATATTGATAGTGATTCCAAAAATGAATGACACTTCGTAATTAAATGAAATAGAACTATGTTATTTGTTGGAATTTACGATTCCGCTGGATTTACTTGCCAAGTTGGATTTTTCTTGGCAGGCTTTAGCTATTTGGTGTACATAATCAGAAAAAAATGGGTGCCAACTTTTTTCCTTTCGTTTTCATGTATCTTTTTTTAACATGGCGGACGCCGATTTCTCCTGGCCCGTTTGCATAAAAAAAAAAGACCTCTCTTAAATCCCCTTTGTATTTGTTTAGTACCAAAGTATCATTGTAAATACATATTCCTCAATTTAGTAATGTTCTTTCGGTTATTTCAATATTGATTTTATAATTTTCGCAACATGTATTGTGTTTGCGTTTGTATTGTGTTCTTTCTAACGTGTGGAATGAAACTGTGAATGATTACATATAATGACCATTTCTACAGTGGAAAGCAGCTAGCTAAAGGACATTATGTACGTCCAATAGTCGTTAAGAAACTGAAAGTATGTGTTAAACACAATATGGACGTAGGCCTACATTACATATACGTATGTGGCCACATTACGGACATTAGTGTAACGTTTTCAATTTGAAATAGACGCTATGCATATGTATTCAATTTTCATTAAGCTTTGTTCGCAATGTCCCGAAAGTCAACGTACATAGATAACACATTAACATCAAGAGATGGCAGTAGTGTTGACACGGTTACAGTTACTTGAAACAACTTTGAAATGGAGAGAATTTTCAATAATATTGATTCCGATTGCTGTAAAGGGAGGTTTGCATATGCATACTTCTTAGTACACTATCAGAAGCACCCGACTGTAGCTAGGAAACTTATCTTTAATAGTACTTTTGGGTCGTAATTTTTGCCTTTATAATTGCTTCGTTGATTCCTGTAAAACTTTGATTGCGTGGTTGTTGTTGACCTGAGCGCAATTGTACCTTCTGTTTAGTGTTCTGAAGGTATTTACGTAACTCTAATGACAATTTTTCCATTTCAGTCTGTAAAGCCTCAATATCATCTGCTGTTTGCAGTTCTTCTTTGGTTTTGTGTACAACATTTGGTGACACTTTTATCCATTTTGCGTCTTCTTCGTCACATTTTTCGGAATCTAAGTGAGAACTCTATGGTGAGGATGGCAAAGAATCGTTAGAAGATGAACGCTTATGGTATTCTCTTCTGTGTCTGTCTACCGCGCGAGCTTTACGTTGTCGGTTACGCACTGTGTATCGTGTTGTTTCAATTGCTTGTAATTCCGTAAGGAGTTCATTTACTGTTGGAAATATTTTATTTCCAATTCGTTTAAGATAATGAGACCACAAGCCATTAACGATAGACTCACGGTAGATTCATCAATGTCATAGTCGAATTTCGCTATTAAAGCCTAGATATCGATCACATAATTGTTTACAATTTCGCGTTTACGCTGTACTCGTTCGCGTTGTTTGATTCCGACATCAACTTTAGCACTTGGATTCCTAAATAGTTGTATAATTTTCTTTTTAAAGTTGTCATATGTGAGATCATTGAGATTATATTTATCTATGCAAACCTGAATTCTGTCACGATCTTTGGAAAGAAATGTCGTAGCTAGCAGTTCTTTGCACTTATCCTGCGACCAATTATTCTGTTTTTGCCACATCTTGAAATGATTTGAAGAAGGAATCGATTGATCCTGTTTTGGAGCTAAATCGCGGCATAGGTAGGTTATTACGTTTGGAGTCGCCATATCGTTGCTTTTCAGATTCGGAAGTTCTGTGAGAATGTTGTGTTTCGTCTCAGTGGCTAGAATTGCCATGTTGGTATTCGCGTCTACGCATATTGACCGGCATTAACTTATTTTATTTTTAAGACGGAATCACATATGGGGTATACGGACATTTGTTATTCTGAATTTTGCAGCCTCGTTACATTTGCCTAATTGTAAACTGTACTTTGTTGTTCACAAGTTCCATCCGGGAAGAAAATGTGTTACCTTCTATAAATTTTATGAACAAAGTGAGAGCCAAAATTTTCTATTGCGATTTGTTACAGAACTGTATGAATTTCTGTTGTTCAGGAATTATTTTTGCACAACAGACAAGTATTTGCCGGAGGTTTGATTCAGTTTCCAGTGCAAACACAATTGATCGGAAATATTTTGGAGCGCAAAGACAAATGGAACGTATTATCCTTTTGGTATATAATTTGCATAATGGTAGCATCCACGGTTTCATTCTGTTAGAATTTATGCATCTAGTCCCACAGTTTGCCGAATGTAGATGATGTCATTCGGTTGATTTTTGTCTGGTAGTTTCGCACCTAAAAATGTGGATTTGTCATCGATAAGGACAACATATTCAACATTATTTTATATTGTTGATGTAATTTGTAGGCTAAAGTAATCTTCTAAAAAGTATTGTGCTTCTAAGATTGCTTTACTCTTAAATTTCTGAAACACATCCAGCTGCTGACGTTCGTCCTCCAGGTTTAATGCCGAAAAGATAAAACGTAGCATTTTTCTAAAGTACTTGTGGCCAAAATTTGGTTCACTGTTTTCGTTTGTTCTGTATTATGTGAGATGTAGTGTGGGAGTTCTGTTATGCATTGTGTTGCTTGCGTTACAATTCAGGGATAAACTAAATATTGAGCGTTCATATTGATCAAATCTATGTTTTCCGGGTGCAAGGATTTCCACTGGTCCTTTGGTAAATGACAGCACACAACTGGTATAACGTTATGGGATCGAAACTATTCGAACAGGGTTCTAAACCATGCGAACGTCTCGAATTTTTTTCTTTTCTTGCTTATATAAAACAATAATTAGTATATTATAATCGTAAAGGTTGGTAGAATTATCGCAGCGGTTTGGGGGCAAAAGTAAGTAATTTATGACAGTAACTCAGATTTAATGGTAAGGTACTGCGAGAGGGGACGTTCAACTAAGTGAATTGAGATTGGTCTCTCTTACGAGGACTTGTAGGTTCTAATACTAACAAAATGAGGAGAAATACCGAATTGGATTTTTCTTAAAGGAGCACAGCACGATGTACCTCATAACGTAAACGTACGGAACACACACACTATTAGAGCTAAAGCGAATTAATGAATTTACGACTAAGTAATATCAGAGCATATACGCATTTCAGGCAACAAGTCATATCCAAGCACTGAACAACATTAAAGAGCCAAGAAACATACCTTAGAAATGTAAGAAAGAAGGCGTGTGCTTCAATAATCTCATCTCAAGATTTTTGACAAGAAGTTTGTCTCAGAAGTAACTTTTCACTTAGGAAAATAAACTATGTTTGTTGCTGAAATTTTGACTTCGTCTGGCTGAGCGGTCTTCTGATATAGTAGTCGTTTGATTTGATGGTAGGGAATCGAGAAAGAACTTTATTTGACGACCCTTTAATATGATTTTCGGGATAATGAAATTGTTAGTGCTATGCGGTTCATTGCTCTGATATACCGTATTATTTGTAATATTGGCATATGTACGCGCTGGTTGCACACGATGGCCGTTATTTGTAAAGTGAAGCAGCTACGTCATAGTTCACGTTCATGTGTGTGTAATTTCCATATGCTCAATGTTAAAAGGCTTCACGTTGAAGATCTCTGCTTCGCTATCTTTTATTTTCCACATATATTACATTATATTTGAATATTTTTAAATAAATGAAAATTAATGCCAAAAGATAAAACACATGATTAAAAAAAACAAAATTAATACAAATTAATAATTATAAAAAGTTGTGTAGGTCACAATATGGCAAATATATTTCAGACTTGAAAGTAATGGCAATATTAACTGGACTACCACAAGGATATATTAAACACTGTTGTTTCCTTCGCAAATGGGACAGTTGAGATAGAGCTTCTCATTTCAGGAGAAAGTACGCGTAATGGCCTTTTCGACAGTGTGTAGAAACCGTGAAAATGCATGTTCAGCATGAACCTCTGGTGGGCTCTGAGAATTTTGTATCCTCTCCTTCACATAAAACTTTCTCTCATCAAAAACTTTGTTATACAGTCGTATCAGTGAACCAGCGTTTAAATATGTACTTATAAAAAGTCCCAGAATGAGGGAAGCAGAAATCAAAAGAAGGAGTTTTTGTGGGCCCACCGATTCACTAAAATTTCCAAGATATTATCTTTGAGTACCTTTTAAGTGATGTCGAGACGATGGCATGGAAAGGTTATCGAGAAGTAACAAACACATTTCTTGGGAAACAAAAGAGCAGAACATTACGAGGAATTCGTCATGTCTTTCCTTCCCTCTTACCTCAAACTGGGTGTACCATGTCTCTTAATTTACATTGTTAACTTTTCCCCTTAAAATTGTGGAGCGGTGAGTGATAAACATGGTGAACGTTGTCACTTACAAATCGTGAAATTGGAACAAGGCTATCAAGGAAAGTGGAGTGCAAGTATGCTAGCGGACTTATTCTGGTCGGCTGCCAAGGATGCTTCCGAATTGGAATATAAGAGGAAAGCAAGAGGAGGAGGGTTTAGTCAAGAGAAGCTACCATGTACTATAATAACGTGACAACAATGACGTGCTTGGTGGGGTGTTGAACCACATATTTGATTACATAGTGTGTTTTAGAACATTCGTATCAAATTTTGCGCAGATTCATTGAAGTATAGAAGCATTGGCAAACATTTGATTTTGTAATGAGGTGGTAACCCTGGCAACTGATGTACTCAGTTGGGTGTGTTAAGCCCCACAGTTATTTTCCTAAGGCATAGTGGAATATTTGAGCCAAATTTTGTTCTTAAACGCTAAACAATATAGAAGCCATTGCAAAAATTTGGATGCTGTAATGAGGTGGCAACACTGGTTCTAACTCTTAAACTAGAACCAAACGGACATTTTTGTTGTTATATTCGTGTTCAGCGCCCTTCATTCCATAGAGTTTATTCATGTCACAAACAAAAAGTAAAAATTTGTTGCCAAGGGTTACAAGAATAAGAACTTGATTTCAAAAAGTGAGTAGAAATGTTGTTTCTTTCATGGTGGTACTAAACCCGCAGGACTCCAATAATATGTCTCGAAAATTTCTCAGCACTAGAAATAATATGATAAACCTATGCTTCATACGCTATGTAATATAAATCACTGGGAAAGTTTCACTGAAAGAAACATTGACCCATGACGAGTTGACATGGCAAATTACTTTCAATAATTGTATGCAAGGCAACTTCTGTAAAATATCTATCCCTTTACATTAAAATAAATGCAATTAACCTGAAAGAACCAATTTTAAGAGAAACATGGCAAAAAAGGTAGAAGCAATGTCAATGGACTATTGAGGATTTTCAAATTGGAGACATAACATCATATGTGTATGGATGTAGGTAACTATAATATTGAATTTATTTTATGGCCTTTAGGCTTCTCTGAGGGTGATAGGGTGGAGGAGGGGATGTTGAAAGATAGTCGGCCAGGGCCTAGTTAGTAGGTAAGATCCCGGCATTTACCTGATATGAGTGTCTGTATGACAGAAAAATCCCTGGAGAAACATGTCAGGATGGGCCACAGCGCTGGGATAGTTCCCAGAACCTTTCGATTGCTTAGCCAACGCTAGGTTGATGTACGTAACATCACATTTTCTGTTGTTTTTTTACTCAAAAATATTTATTTTTATAGGTCGCAGGGCTACATAAAATCGAAGTAGATGTTAGTAGATATGGGAGTATTGATAAGTTAATGCTAAAAGCGCAAAGATAAAATGGATTGGAGAAAAACCTTTAATTAGTTAACAGAATGATATATTGAATTATATTGACTGGCAATAACCACATTAATTCACTTAGGGATAACAATGGGTGTTCTGAAGAGAGATAGCTCAGATATGGCCTGGATGGCATGCTCTAGATCACAGAGACCTGACTTCAAATCTCGTAATCGAATTTTAATTTATTTGTGGGGTTTACGCAACTTTGGCTCATGCAGGGATAAGATAAGGGAGAGGATATTGAGACTAATTCGGTCAGAGCCTAGTTTGAAAGTACTATCCCTACATTTGCTTGGAGTATGACTAAGGAAAATTCCTGGAAAAACCTTAGTGAAGATGGGCGATATCTCGTTCCCATGATTTTCCTGTTGTTACGTGAACGCTCTGCCAACTGAACTATCGCTGTTCAGTTTCCTGAATAAGGTTGTACTTTAATCGCTTAGTTACACAAGGCAAAATGCAAGTTGGAATTTTAAAATAATACCCTAAAAATCTTTGTTTTTCGATTCTCCTATGGACTAGAAGAAATGCTGAGATCGGCTTGAAAAGCCCAAACTGAAAAGTCTGGTGAACACCCTGATAGACAGAATAATCTTAAAATGTTAGAAATCCTTTAGAAAAAATCATATCAAGTTCTGGGTTTAGGCTTCCTTATTGCGACATTCACCTTGAAGTTTGGGTGTGTAGATTTTTTTTCTTATTTTGAATTATCCACGGGGCTGCACGGGGAAGGGTCCCTCCTTGAATATCTTGTAGTTTGGAGCAGGCGGAGGGTTAAAGAAAAGGGGGAGGATTGTAGACTAGAAATGCAATGAAGAAAGTTTTCCCAGTTCGCACGGAAGGAGAATCACTCAACAGCATAATCGAGTAAAACGGCGGGAAACGTAGCGGAAAGGTTGATGGTGATTGGATGAGCTACGGAAATGTTGGTCTCGAGACTACGGGTTACTCTTTCTTTTCTTTCGTCTTCTCCCTATTTTCCCGCCAAGCACCCAGGCGACAAGTTTCTCTCACACTTTCTCTTTCTCTTGTCCTAAAAGAAAAAGAAAAAAAAAAGGAAAATTTAAATTTAAAGCGTGTGTCACTACCCACGAGAAGATGTCATAACTCTAATATAAAACTAGAGGAGGCTAAAGAAAACTTTGGAAACGAGGAGGAAAGAGGCGTTTTCGACATTGTTGCCATGCGCTAGAGGAAAGTAATATTTGATACAAGAAGAGAAATAGTCAGTTTAAATACCTGCTCTTCTTGTGAGACAACTGCTAAGATTTTTTTTTTAAAATAAAGAAGTACGAGTAAGAAATTATATTTGGAAACTCGAATTCAAGTTTAGTCTTGGGGATCCCATCTTTTCTTTCTTTCGATGAGATTGGCGTTGAGGTCTTCGGGAGTCATCACCACAATTTGCACAGATGTAAATAGTAACAGAGCCAAAAGGAAAGGAAGTTCCTTCGTTTCTATTCTTTTCCAGAAGTAGGATTAGAAAGTCAATAGCTCCATACACAGTTGATACACTTAATAGTAAAATAAAGAAAGGAGATGACACACTTTCGAATAGGTCTTGAAATGGATAGAGTATATATAGATTGTTTTAAGAAGTTTATTTACATATCCTGTTAACAATATGAAATATCCATCTATATCAGAGTATTTGCACAATTAGAGTTAATATTTACTGAGAAAATTACAGTTGGTGTCAATAAAGTGATTACTCAGAACTTGAAATCATTAGTTTCGGTGGGACATACCTGTTATTGTGTGCTACGGCAGGTACCATCCTACGAATAACTGAAGTACCAGTCTCGGTTCTTGATTGTCAGACCTTTAAGGCAGACTGGTCTGATCTAACAATTATTCTTTTTGGGAACAAACTCTCACGGGGAGACCCGTCGCAACGCAGATATCTCCGAAGAGACTTGATCACTGAAGGTTTTTCCGTTTGCACAAGGTTTGTACTTCACTAATCCTTCGGAAGAAAAAGACGAAATAGCCAAAATACAATATTTCTACTCTTCGCAATAGCAGTATCTCTGTAGCATTCAATCCAGGGTCGATTAGAACGTCTTTCTCCATTTCTAATTTGTAGTCATTTATGGGTCAGATTTCGGCAAAGTGAAAAATGAGAAAGGAGTAGTTCATAAACTTTGGAGGTGTGTCTGTGAGCAAATGGTATGCCTTTAGTTGTACTCTCCCTGTACTCTAAATGAGGTACTCTCGTAATTAAATTCACATACTTCAATGACAATAACCTATATGACATTTTGATCATGTAATAGTTTTTAATAGATCAATATTCAAATTCAATGCTTTTCAAATTAACACCATAGCTGATTAATTTACTGAGAACAAGAAACAATAAGAGATTACAATAACATAGTTTTGATGGTATGTGTTTCGGCGCGCCTGAAATTCCTAAAGGCTATAAATAAATTCAAATTCAAATAAATTCAAAATCATCTGTGTTTATTTTCACAGACGAGCAATACAGGAGACGATAATGAATAGAAAGATAAATTGGTTAGGACATTGTTTGCGCAAAAATCATATACTGAGGGATGCAATTGAAAGTTGGTTTAGGAAGAGGAGGAAGACGAATCTAACTTTGTGACAGTATTAATGAAGATAAGTCTTATGTTTAGATAAAAAGGGAAGTGGAAGATCGGGATTAATGGAAAGGATTTATCTTGCCTTGAAAGACTTGCTGTTTTCGGTAGAACACTAAATCGTTATGATAATATTAATAATAAGTTCATTGTACTTGAAGCCAGGTTGTATATATTTCACGTCTGGCAAGGTGTATCGAAGGTGGTTTATCATTTTCTTTTTATATTTCTCAATAAAATGCTGCAGCTTGAATACTTTGTACCATTATTCTTATTATAGGAATTAGATAGATAATCATATAAGCAATGCCATATGAAAGAACACAGCATCAATAAATAATATCATATGGAAATGTTTCACCAGGTCTGTAAACATGTAAAATCAGCCATCTCTCCTTATCAACGTGATTTCATGACAAGCAGATATACCACATCAAATTTCACAATTTTTACGGACTTAATAGTACGAAAACTCTACAACAGAGGGCAGATTGATCTTGTTTACATAGATTTTTCTCGAGCGTTTGACACTGTTGATCATGATATACTACTTAGTATCGTTCATATTTTAAATTTTCCATTCCTTTCACAAAATTCTTTTCATCGTACTTAAGGAATAGAAAACAGGCAGTTCTAATAAAGAACACAAGTCAAATAGCTTACAGAGTTATCCGGAGTGCCTCAAGGTTCAAAACTCGGACCTTGATTATTTCTTCTACTCAATAACAACCTCCCCGATTGTGTCAAATCTCATAAACTTTAATACGTTGATGGCTTAAAAATATGTGCAACAGCTGAATCCCTTGATGATTGCAAACTATACATTTGCATTCTCTATTTAAGATCGTAGAAGCCAGATTTAGTAAATGATCTTGGAGATCTAGTAAATGATAGTTTAGATTCGATCATAAACTATCATTTCCTAGTACGTATCAAAAATATAGTTAACGAAGCAATAGATTAGGTAAAGATTTCAAGAATGACATGACCATAGTAACATTTAGTTACAGTTTTGTGTGTTCTAAAAAAGAATATGCGTCTGTTATTTGGTATCCCTACCTCCAGTCACATTCTGCACTAATTGAAAGAATTCAATCAAACTTCTTTAGATATCTCACCTATAAGAAAACCAGAAATTATCTTTCATTTGAATAATCATCTAACTTACCCAGAAATTTTAATATTTGATGCTCCAGCAAAAGAAGGAAATTAAATGATCTCGTCCTCGTTTATAACTTGGCTCATAATTACATTGACTGCTCTGATCTGATATACACACTGTGCTATCATATACCTTTAGTGATGATACGAAATGAAAACAGTGGTCCATTCGTATTTAGGAAATGGATGGAAAGCTACAAGTAAATAGAACACATTTGTTTAATAGGCAACGCATAAGAAAAACTATTATTGTAGTCAGGTACTGGTACCAATGTAGGTTATACCATACCAGTATTTCATGTATGCATGCCGTAATGACGTAAACTCATTGAATAGCTAGTGAGAAAACACCTGGATTTGGAATCAAGCCCTTTCCCTTAAACAACCTAACAACCGCGGTGTTCATAAGAGAATCAATAGTTTATCGAAAAAAATCACTAGTTTCTAAATTCTGAACGAAAATGTTCCGCTGAGTTGGAACGTTAGAGTAACTTCCGACATCCACCCAAGGCCAAGACGGCAATTCAAATCGAAATATGGTGGAACACATGTGTCTCCGATGTGTGTAAGCTCAAGCAAAACAAGGTAGTTTCAAAATCCAAGAAATCGGGCTAAGAAAAAGTAAAAGTACTAAATATTGAGTATCGTAATTGCAATTATAGTTGAGGAAATAGAAAATGGTGGCCATTTACGACGCTACATTTGTCCCTTTGTCATGGTGATGAAATTTTCTTTTAGCTTTTTGCACAATTTTTCTATTTAAGTGCTTCAGAATCCACTTTAAACTACAGACCATCTCCATCTGATGGAAGACAATGAAAAACCGTAATCTGTTTATTTTGCCCAGAGACTCTCGGATCATAGATCTGCCGTCTATTTTTGTTTTTAATAATACCAACAATTAAATAATTCAACTGAGAAACTGTTGCCATGGTTTGGTAAATGCTAAAATATCTGTGAAGAATACGTGGGGAAAATATGTATACAGATACCTGATTATAAAAGGAATATAATAATAACGTCATAAACGCACTGTTTCTTTCTTTATAAGGACACGTACTTCCAGGATGACCCTCGTATTAATCCGCAGCTAGATTTGGATTAATTAAAATCATAATTTGATTAAAAATGGTTGAATTTCCATGATTGATTTTGTAATTTCTTAATATAAAACCTACTTTTGAAAGAAGAAGCAAAAGATTGAACTTTTCATAAAACCTTTTATATCTAAACAGGAATTATTGTTAATAAGGCGTATTACTTGTATTGACTTACGAAAGAGCAAATTATTATACAAATTTAAGACTTGAAAGAATAGAATATTGAATTTCGTAAATTCTAGCTCAACTTACGCAGTGAATAAATATAAGAAGAATAGAGAGAAATTTTACATTTGTATAGTCATACAGCAACTCATGTTCAGAAGTGTATTATATCAAGGAATTTAACATAAAATCAGGATACCAGACAGGAAAAGAAAACGTTCGCAGTTTGGTTGATCCTGGCAATCCTGGTATACAGAAGGGAATTTTATTTGGCAAATAAAAAAAAGGAGTGAAAAAAAGAAACGGCATTTCAGCAATGTGGACCACGTGACTCTTTTCTCCCCCTCTCCTATAACACTGTACTTCTGAAAACTCCGGAGACGAACTCATGCAAGCGGTAAAGGAACTATGAGAAAGAGGGGGACACCGAGAAATGCATCGTTTCTCATAGATTATGTATGAACTCCCTGAGGAACGACGATGTGTGACGCCCGCAACTTCCTTCCGTCCCCTGGACCAACTGATCCAACTTGTCCAGGCACAGCCAGTCCATCACGAGAGAAACAGCCCAAGAGACGCGATTCCCTTCTCTGCTTCTGCACTGGCACTCTCTTCCTTGCTTTTTCTTTCTGTTCTATTTTCCTTTCAATTGCTTTAGTTCCCTTCCGTTACCACTTGTTCTGAATTGGTGAGAAGGGGGGACGACTACCATGTTACATTCTATTTCTCCCCCTGTAGTTTCATCGAACTGGAAAAACCAATGAAATAAAGATCCTTACAAACAGAAGCGTCTCAACGAAAACTATGGAAATAATAAAAAATGTCAATTGTAGAGTAGTTATTAAATGGATACTATTAAATTTCATTTATTTATTTATTATTGCAATTATTACATTATTTTTCTAAGCAGTTGTGGCCAAAGTCGGTCACATGTGTGAAAGATGACATTCTTTGGCGAGCTCTCTTTCAGGAACAATGATAGGGGAAATGGTGACCCATATGGTGGCAACCCTGTAAAACCTCAGCCAAAACGACTGGCAGCAGGGCTAGAATCTGTTTCTTCCTGTCTGTATATTTTCGATGTCTGTAACTGTAACCGCTGGACTACTGGATTTGTAGTCTTGTAAACAATGAGTTTCTAGTCTTATATCTATTCTCACACAGCTGGAAAACGTTTATACAATTTACAATGAAAAGAAAATAATAAAAAATCTTTTTAAAGACATACTTTTCTTAAACAATTCGTACTAAAAAGTAAAAAAAAATAATTTTGTTTATGCATGACTAAAAAAACAGCATGGGACGCGCTCTCATATACAGTCACTTTATAAATATTTGAATTGGCGCGCCTCATGTTTTTATTTTTAGTCATGCATAAACAAAATTACTTTTTACTTTTTTGGTACGAATTGTTTCAGAAAATTATGACTTTAAAAAGTTTTTTTATTATTATTATTTTTTAGTTATTTCGGCATTCGGACACCTTTTCTCAAGCTAATGTTTTGTGACTCAAATCCTAAAGTGTTCTGCAACCAGTCAAAACCCAACATCGCTGCAAGTTAGTATTTATTTTAGGATAAAGAAGTCTGTATAAAAAAATATTAAAATATGCATTTAAAATATATAAATAAATATATGAAAATAACAAACGAAACAATGACAGTAGTGTCACCCGACTTACGTCGCCGTGGAAAATTTCATTATTGTCTGACGTCGGGAAATGAGAAAAATTAACATTGCAAGATTTGAGAACTAAAGAAAAGAATGCAAAAATGACGCTATCGTGACCAGGACTTGATGATGGATATCTCTGTTTCCGGTTGGGTGTTGTAAGCATTACACTGCCACAGAAGGGCCAATTTACTGACTGTGTATATGGAGCATTCCTAGCGCCTGAGCTGAACCTGTTACTCACCGCAGATGTTGATATCAAGGCACTTAAGTACATGCAAAGATTTTATTCCTCGAATGGAACTGAGTTTTTGCACTGTTAGAAAATATCTGTTTCATGCAGCATCAAGTGTTCTACAATGAATGACGAAACTCAACATCATTTGGGGATTATAGAGGAAGACTGATCCAAATCCACTTTTTTGCTGAAAATAAATTTTATGCATAAGTTGACTACTTTTTATTGTGGAGACATGATATATGACTGATGCCCTTCTCAACTGAGTAATCCTATAAATACCCTTCGACGCAGCAATGTTAAAGATAGAAACCTCTCACTTTAAAAGTTCATTTCCCGAGAAGTTAATAAAACAGACATAGATCAGTTCTCTATAGTGCCCATTTTTACAAACTTTTCTTTAGTTCACAATGGTTCGTGGTGTTCTCAAATCTTACAATTTTTCCGGCGTTATACAATTATGAAACTTTGTACAACGACGTAAGTCGGGTGACAATACATCATTCTATTGTTAGTTTCATATATGTCTATATATTTATATATTTTAAAAGCATATTTTAATATTTGTTTTTTAAATATGAACTTCCTTATTATAAATTAAATACTAGCCCTCAGCGATATTGGGTTTGGCTGGTTGCAGAACATTTTAGAATTTGAGTCACAAAACATTAGCTTGAAAAAAGGTGTCCGAATGCCGAAATAACTAAAAAGAATAATAATAATAAAAACTTTTTAAAGACATACTTTTCTTAAACTACTAAAAAGTAAAAAAAAATATGTTTATGCATGACTAAAAAGAAAAGCATAGGGCGCGCCAATTAAAATATTTATAAAGTGACTGTATATGAGATCGCGTCCCATGCTTTTCTTTTTAATCATGCATAAACAAAATTATTTTTTACTTTTTAGTACGAATTGTTTTAGCAGGAATTGTTTAGTGTATGTCTTTAAAAAGTTTTTAAAATTATTTTTTCGTTCTTTTCAGAAATACTAGTTTGAAAATCATTGTACTTAGAAAAATAAGTTGGAATGTTCTTGACAGTCAAGATTTCTACCACAATGCACACATTCCTCCTAGTGACCATTTAGTCAAATCACACATACTCTTACAGCAGTGGTTCGTAACTCCGCAATACAATCCGCAAAATACAGGAATGTGATTCCAATCTTCTTCTAGGTGAATTTCGGATGAGTGTTTAAATTATGAGAATTTACGTCGACATGGAGTCGAGTATCGAAAAGAGGTCAGAAGGAGAATACAAAATATATTCATCGCAATTACATTTCATCAGTCGTCACCTTTCAATTACTTTCTCAATTCGTAAACTCAGTACACCTTTCTGTCTACATTTTATTGTCAGGTTACCGACGCAAAAGTATGTAATAGAGTTTACCTGAAAGCCACGAAAAATGAAATCTTAGAGGTGTAGCGCAGGGTACAAGAGTGGTAAAGCTCTGCATGGTCAGTGAGCTATTATTTATTATTCAAAATACAGTTTTACATAGAAGATTAACATAAGATAACTTTTTCTGAGGAACTTCATATCAGTTTTCGTTAAAGAAAGCTCCTGAAACATAAAAGTCTTCACCAATTTTTCTGGCTACGTCTCGGTTAACAAACATAATGGCTGTAGCAATGGCGTTATTCCTATTATTATTATTAGGAGGCTGATTTAAATACAAACCTTAAAAGTTTAATAATAATAATAATAATAATAATAATAATAATAATAATAATAATA
>JAGDQP010000142.1:124601-205351 GCA_022664845.1 Lepisma saccharinum
AATAATAATAATAATAATAATAATAATAATAATAATAATAATAATAACAGTAATAAAACACTGTTGTTTTGTTCTGTAAGCTGGTGTCAGAAAAAGGTATTTATGCTACCTAACCGAGAGGTGGCAGCCCGGGCACCCTGCACAACGGTGCAGGAGTAGTGTCAAAGTGACGGATCTAGTGACAATATGCATCAAAGAGAAGCAGAGATCCTTTATTTGTTATTGTGTGTAGTGAAAGGATGAAATCCATCGACATTTATTTCAGAATGAAAGAACAGGATGACAGTGCATGTTTACTTTGTCCCTGTAGCAGGAAGTTTCGTAACGGGACACATTCGACGTAAAGGTACAACAGGCCAGTGATGAATCCCGGGGGTGACCCGGGTGGAATCCTCCCGGAGATTGAAAATTCCTCCCGGGAGAATTTGTGGCATTTGCTTCTTATATTCTGGAATTTTTATCCCCACACTAAGTGAAGACGTACAATTTTTACAATCCTCATTATGACTGCTTCTGTCAGTAGAAGAAAATTTCCAAAGTATCTTATCTCTATTGAAAAAAGCAAGTTCCAGAAATAATGCTTATTGCAGTCTGATCGTTGGTGATCGAAGATTGAGCCCCTGGAATTCTATCAGTTCTCCCTTTTGTAGTAGCCAGAGATTTTTAACTTTTCTTATGTATGTGTGAAATTTTCTGCGGGAACTACTTGTGTAATTTTTCCAGTTCAAAGATCTTCGGGCTATACTAAACCAAAAGCAACTTGTACGTGTGTTGATGTTTGACAGTTTTTGTTAGCCTTTTCTAGCTAAAGAGCTTGTTCGCGAAATTCGCACTATGACATTTGTCCCTCTGTCTTTTCATTACCGACTATAATGTTAATAGAGAAAAGTTTTATTTGGCTTCTTTTTGTTATTTATTTGGTTTTTCGTCCCTTTTCCAATATATGAAATCGATACATGGGTTGGTTATAAGTGTAGTTCCATTGATCATTATTATTATTATTTACATAATTTCATAGAACGGAGATTTCTTCGAGTCCCTGGCTTTACGAGTCAGACCACACGGCTGCCTGGTCGGCTCATACAAATAAGTGTTGGAATGTGTGATTTCAAGGTTTTGGAGATTAATGTACCCTCTCTTATTGTACACATTTATTGGTAATCTTTTTAAGTTTCAAATTGTTTAGATGTTTCAAATCTAATGGTCATTTGTTCTCCACATGTTATTTTCAGTTGGATTATATGTCTGATCAAGTGTGCGAATTAAGCTTTTTAGCCAGGGAGATAAAACATAACGCATGGATTTCAAAAGGTAATATATATATAAAACTCACAGCCAGGGGGGATGAGGCATCTCTCGAAGGGACGAATTGGTCTACTCCTCGCACGCTGACCAGACGTGTTGGGAGAGGAGAGCCGAAGCTCTCAACTGTGATCGCCACTGTCTTATTCACAACACTCTCCAATTGCATCACCATGCTGGGTGGGTAGTGGGCACTGTTCTAGACCCTCTCGCTTTGGATAAAAATCTCTTGGCAGAGCCAGGAATCGAATCCTGAACCACACGGTCAGCAGCCAGCCACTGTAACCACTAGACCAGCGGAAAGAGAGTCGTATTTTCCAATAGGAAATTACCAAATCAAATCAATCATACTTAATTTTTCACATTAAGGTATTCCATAAACATCACAAAAGAAATGACTTCCAAACAGGCTTCTTAACTGCCAGTAAAAGTTCATATACCCTTGTATTAATTTTGATAATATATTTTGTTAATATAGAGAAAAGTTCGGCAGCAGCAGAGAAATGTCTTAAAAATAAAGAGTAATTTCATTAAAAATTCGATCCATTCAATGAACTCAAATCCCCCCTTCCAAGTGTCTAAATTCATCACTGCAACAGATGGTGGATGAATGGCTACACGCAACACCAAAATACTTGTTCCTCGAGGAATTCATGCACTTTTCAACCGACGGAATATTTGTATTGCAAATACAGGATTACTATGTAGAAATGTAATGTAATGTTTCTTTAATGTCTCTTCTTTGTACAATGTATTCTGCGATAAAGTGTTTAAAGTTTTCATTAAAATCCCCTTATGTAAGGTTACACACAGATTAACTTCCGCATGTACCTTTCTAAATAATCCGCGAATCAAACACCTGGTAATTATTTTCCACAGCATAACTACATCGTATACATATCTACTATAAATTCAAAATCATTATTACTATTTAACTAGTTTGTAACAACTACAGTTGTTTCAATTTAAAAAGTGTGTCTAACTGTTCAGCCTCTAGACATCACTAACTTCTCGTTATTTTTCACTGGAGCAGGTTTCATTATCACCTTCGAAGAGGACTTCCACATTTGAAACGCAAAGCATCATATGAACAAAGCCAAGACGTTTCTTTGTGAAATAGCGATCAGGAAAAAGACGATAGTATGGAAACTGAACCATGAGTAGAACAAAAAAGACCGTTAAGCATAAAAACAAAAGGATATTATTTCAATGCTACAATTTTCTAACAGGTATACTTCACTCAGCGATGACAACTCCTCTTATTCCGAAACAAACGATCAAAAACAAGAGCTCGAAAAACAAAATACACAAACGGGTGCGAAACCACCACCTTTATTTATATATGGCGTTTCCAATAAGTTTCAATTTACAAGGATGCTCTCTACTGTATGCCAAATAAAGCCATTAATAACTCACAACAAGGACCATATCCGTTTTCAAACATCCAACAAGGCTGATTCTGATAAACTGAAAGCTTACTGTGAGTAACAAAATTATCAACACGGTACGGAACTTCCCAAAAAACCTAGATCTCTTAAGGTAATTCTACACAAACTGCCCTCAGATACTCCTACAAAGGGCATATTGGATGATCTTCATAACCTTGGTTTCCCTGTCACATAAATGCTTGGAAGGGAAAAAGAAACTAAAGAACGCATACCGTATCTCTTATTTTTAGTTACTTTAGCAAAAAGTAATGTCAATCATCAAATTTACGAACTAAAATATTTGCTCAGTTACGGAGTTCAAATCGAACCTTATCGACCACCAGAAATATTGCAATGTTTTCAATGCCAGCGGTTAGGCCACTCAAAGAAAACTTGTTTCAGTGATCCACGCTGTGTCAATGTGCCACATCACATAAGAACATAAAAAGAAAACCTGACACACCCCTGCATTTTGCGTAAATTGTCAATGTGACCATCCTGCAAACTTTCGAGGATGCATTGACTTCAAAAATGCAACTGAACAACGCCGTGCACACTCTTTCACACTCGAATAATAGGTTCCGAAGAGAGCGGAGCTCGTGCTACTTGTTGCAGCAGATGTGTTCGTAAAAACTGACAGCAAGTTCACCAATTTAAATAAAACATAAGTAAATAAAGTTAAAACCATTTGAGCCATTTATCGATCTCAAAACTTTTTAAAGTCTTTTTTAAGGACCGAAATCTAAGGTCGCTTTAAGGGCCACCGGGCTTATCTGGCATATGCCTTGTCTCCGACTCGGCCATGTCGGACTACCCTGGACCCCCCCCCTCATCCCTCTCACTAGTGTAGCTAGTGACACTACTATTGTTCCAAATGCTAATGCCATGCATAACAATCAGCCACATGCTGAAGTCAGTGGTAATACTGACCAAAATCGCAGGAAAAGTGCTGCTTGTCTTGCAGCCCGCCCAATTTTTCAGACAGGTACATACAATTTCCGTGTCCAGAACCCTGAATATCACGTAATACCTAACACTAACCTTGTTAGGAAAATAAAAAATGTCCATGATCCTACCCTTCCCATCAGCTTTATACTCTGACCACATCCCTGTTATCATTGACATTCATCACTGTGTTGAAATTCACTCTGTTGAAAACCGTCAATTACCGCCAATATACACTACTGACTGGGACCGCTACTGCCAACTCATCACTCGAACTACTGATCCTAGGCTTCCACTAAATTCTTCTGATGACATTCATGCAGCTGTTGATACAATAACCACTACCATTAAATCTGCCTTACGTCTCACTACCACATCCACTCGTCAACCACTTTCTGCATTTACCATCTCTCCAGAACAATTAAGGACTCATGCTTTCATTACACTCAAACGATGGCTACGTAAAAAATGGCAGACCACCAGACAACCTCTGTATAAAACTCTTTGGAATCAACTCTCACGTCGAGTAAAATTCCGCCTTCAGTGGATTGCAGTCAATAATTGGTCTCTTAAATTACAACAACTCACTGAACCTAATCACGAATTCTGGACCTTAGTCAAATCTTTCACTAAATCTACTCCTAAAACAATCAACAGACCTTTGCATAGTTTCCAAGGACTCGTCTATACTTGATATGGGTAGGCCAAACCCATGGATGCAACAGCTAAACTGAAGCCATGCTTTGCATTTAGCGAAGCTGAAGTATGTAATATGTACGAATGAATATACAAACTAACCTACTAACTATGTACCGCAAACTAACCATGCGAAGACTAATCTAATTACCAAGAAACTAACGTAAACTGATTATTTATAAACTAACCTAATGTACGCAAATCGTAGTTGTGCATTTATATAATCGCTATTAACAAGTTGTACCGTGTTTGAGTAAGCACTGAGACTATGTTGTTTATTGAAGTGTTACGATGCTGCAAGATGAACATCGCTATCTTAATCGAAGCACGTTAGATGGCGGGATTTTTTGTATTGTGGTTCGAAGTAGATTAAAGCAATTAACCTTTTACCTTTTCAATGGAAATATGTCTGCAAAGAAGTTATGGTACTATTTCTTAAACACGTCAAAATGTTAGAATGCGAATATAAATATTCTCATTGATAATGTAAAGCGATAAAATGAGATGGCTAAGGCATATGTAATACCTGAGGATGTAAAATGTATTTAAATGTACTTAGAAGTAGGAAAACTAATATACTAACAGTATCAGCTAGTATCAGCTGTTAGTTCAATAAACTAATTTCCGTTTACCTCTTTTTTCTGTGCGACTTTACGGAGCCCGCCTGAGGAAATTATATTTTCTCGGGGCAAGGTTCATATATATCAAGTTTAGCCTCACCCGCAAAGCTTGGGTCCATTCAAGTAGGCATCTTGATTGGCTGGAACTTCTATGACGTCATCTTCACTACGCATCAACAGAACTACTACGAATCTACCGACTGAAGAGTCTCGCCGGAGTAAAACTAATTTAGATTTTATTGTATACCACAACGTCTTATAAACCCATTGCAGAATATATATATTATTGACTTTATCCAATAGAAAACCCATTACATACTGCTAATGACAAAGCTGAAGCACTCGCCGATCATTTAGAAACCCAGTTTATGCTTAATGCCGAACCATACGATGAAGATACAATAACCACAGTTCATCGTTATCTGCGCTCCAAATCTTTTGATCATCCTTTTGATCCGTCAACTCTCATCACTCCTCGCGAAGTGCAAACAGTCATCAAGAAATTACATACTCGTCGTGCTTCAGGACCTGATAAAATATCTCCCACTGCTCTTAAACGTCTACCTCGAAAGATGATAGTCCTCATTACCAGACTTTTCAACGCCATTCTGCAACACAGTTACTTCCCTTCTCAGTGGAAGATTGCTAAAGTAGTGACAATACCGAAAGCTGCTAAGGATTTACTCTATCCGCAAAATTATCGGCCAATCAGTTTACTCTCCAATTTGAGTAAGGTTTTTGAAAGACTACTTCATGCCCGTCTCACTAAATATGTACAAGCACAAAATTTAATACCTGATCACCAATTAGGATTCTGTTCAGCGCATGATACAACTGCACAACTCGTCCGAGTGGTTGAGGAAACTACTTTACAATTTAATAACAAAAGACACACCATAGGAATATTTTTGGATACCTCTAAAGCTTTTGATCGTGTCTGGGATCGAGGACTCTTATATAAACTTAGCAAATTGGGCTTTCATGACCAATATCTTCGCGTTTTGCAATCATACTTACACAACCGCAGCTTTTATGTCAACTATCATGGCTACGATTCTGTTACTCATCCTATCACAGCTGGAGTACCTCAAGGATCTGTTCTCGCACCGTTACTTTTTAATTTATATACTTCAGATATTCCAACCCATGTTCACACCAAATTAGCTACCTTTGCTGATGACACCGCTATTTTCGCTTCTTCTCGCAATCTCCGTTATTCCCACTTATATGCATAAAGACATCTTGCTTCCATTGAAGACTGGACTACAAAATGGCGAATGAAGCTCAACGCTGACAAAACCACTGTTGTTCACTTTTCCAAACGATACACAGGACTTTTACAACCCCTTATAGTCTTTGGAACGCAACTTCCGTATAGTCAATATGCACGCTACCTTGGAGTTGACTTGGATAGAACTCTATTATTTCGTCGACATCTGAAAACCGTCGCCAGTCGAGCTCTCACTCGTCTCCTTGCATTATATCCAATACTTCGCAGCCGTGAACTTACAATTGAAGCTAAACTGAACACCTACATCATGATGATTCGTTCTCTTCTGATATATGCCGCCCCTGCATGGCAACATACAGCACAAACTCACCACATACAACTTCAACGTGTCCAAAATCGAGCAGCTAGGATGATCACAGGACATAGCAGAGACACGCGTATTGTACAACTTCATGAAGATTTGTCTCTTTCCATGCTTAATGATGTCATTGATTTTCAATGCCGTTCCTTCTGGAACCGTGTCAATAACTCACCTTATCCTACCTTGAACACCTTGAGCACTGTCCAACCAGTCAGTCATACTCACCGCATGCCCCATCCCAGATAAGCTCTCTATTCACACCACAGACCACCTGTCTGAAACTCACGATTAATTATTCCAACTCCAAATCATGACCACTACTTTTTATGGAAGGAAATTAAATCCAACTCAGCCTCACTGATTTACTTTATCATCGTTGCCTCGCTTATACAATTGCTTTCCTTTCTCCTCGACTCGTCAACTATGCCTTCACTTCATTTTCGCATTAGATTCACTGCCTTAGGGATGCGACAGTTGCTCCCTAATCAATTCAATTATTAAATTCCACATCACGCCATAACAATCACATGGAAGTCATGAGCTTTTAGCTCGAAACTTCGCACATTGAAAGTCATTATTTTTCTGCAGTTCTGCAGTGCACAAAAGAATATCTCTTCTGCAACTAATGCTGTTCAACCAAAATCCAACATCAGTGCTAAAACCTCTTCGTAAAATACAAACAACACAGTTCCGACTACTTCTTCAAGTACTGGTAGAAATGAAAGCTCTGCACCCACAAATTCATCCCGCTCAAACAATACCACATCACATACTACAGCATCCTCTTCTCAAAAAAATAAGCAGAACAATCAAACTGTTTCTTGTCAGACCTTCTGGGCTTTGGAAACACCATGAAAGACATTTCCAATTTATTTATTAATGTAATGGACATAGTCACAAATATACAACAAGACTTTGCAAAACTTAAACAAGCACCAGATATTTTAACCAAAATGGGACTAGGCATTCAACTAATTGCAAGATTTCTTGATGATGGCTCGCAATAAATCTCCAACTGCAACGCAATTACATATCGCATTCTACAATGCAGATGGAATTTGGGAACAAAAGCAAGAACTTAAGTACTTTTTAAACAGACATCGCATTGATATAATGTTACTCAA
The DNA here is from genome assembly GCA_022664845.1 of Lepisma saccharinum. Taxonomy (NCBI): domain Eukaryota; kingdom Metazoa; phylum Arthropoda; class Insecta; order Zygentoma; family Lepismatidae; genus Lepisma; species Lepisma saccharinum. Next base: position 132,308 of record JAGDQP010000142.1, read on the forward strand.
TGAAAGTCATCTGTGAACACAATTGGAAAATACCAAACTGTGACATTATATGTACAGAGAGCCCTGGACTCAAAGCAGAACCGCTGTCATTTACAAGCACCAATTATCTGTTCAACCACTTACTCTTCCCGCTCTTTACTCAATAGAAGCCACCGGAATTAGACTCCATACTCATAACTCTGACATCCTCATTGTAGCTGCCTATAAACAACCAGAAAACAGGTCCATATCGATGATATTCCCAGCCTCAGTGCCATGGGAAACAAAATATTAATAACCGGTGACCTCCATGCGAAACAGACACTGGAATTCAAGAATCTGTAACCAAACCGGTAAAAACATACTCTACAGAGCACTACCAACCCTAGATGTTATTCCAATAACCTCTACAAAGCATAAGCACTTTCCAAAGCAGGGAGGAAGACCGGACGTTCTTGATATGGCATAAATAAAAGACATCACCGTAATAGATGCCCCTCATGCTATCACAGCACTTGATTCTGATCATCCAAGCCATCGTGGATATTTACCAACTCCATAGCCTGAAATGTAACAACTTATCTCCTATTTACTCTACCGACTGGGACAGATACTGTCAGATCCTTGGGAGCACCACTGATCCCACAATGCACCTCAATTCACCCACTGACATCTTTTACACAGTCTACATCATTACTGAAAATATCAAATCCGCTCTGTATGTCACCACAACAAGCAATCAAAAATCTGATCCATCAATCTATACTCCAGAACAACACCGTACCCACGCACTCATCACTTTGAAATGATGGGCAAGTAAAAGATGGAAAGCTACTCGTCAACCGCAATATAAAACCATCTGGAACTCACTTAAGAACGCATCAAAAACAGATTAAATAGAATTGCAGCTTCCGAATGGTCTGAACGCCTTAAAAAACTTCAACAATCAAATTACGAATTCTGGACTCTTGCCAAGTCTTTCACAAAACACGAGTGCCTGAAAACACGAAAATCAATAGACCACTTCACGGACAGAACGGACTAGTTCACAGGAATGCTCAAAAAGTTTTTGTTGATCAATTCGAAACACAGTTCATGTTAAATGAGGACCTAATGATGAGATACAATCCGAACTGTCAACAGACATCTCCGAATAACCACTTTTGATGACCCGTTCGGTCCTTCTACATTAATCACTCCACGCGAACTGCAACGTACCATCTAGAAACTACATTCTAGAATAGCTGCAGGTTCAGACAAAATCACGCCACTGGTACTTAAACATATTCCAAGAAAAAAGCTGATTTTACCAGACTATTCAACGCCATGCTTCAACACGGACATTTTCCACCGCAATGGAAAGTCACTAAAGTAATTGCAATACCTAAACATTGCAAAGACTTGTTATAAACGCAGAGCTTGAAAAACTAATTCATTCCCGACTTTTAAAATTCATCCAGGAAAGCAACTGGATAATTTCAAATCCTCAGTTCAGCTTTAGACCACAATTTTATACAGTCGCATAACTCGTAAAGGTAGTGGAAACCATAGCATTACAATTCAATCGAAAAGGACTATTGGAGTCTTTTTGGATACGTTCAAGGCGTTTTACCGTGTATAGCATAATGTCTTACTGTATAAACTCAGCATCCCTGGCTTTCATCATCAATACCTCAGAATCATCCAATCCTATCTATCACACCGCTCTTTCTTCGTCAGTCAACAGTCAATCAACAATTCATCCCATCAATGCCAGGAGTTACTCAAGGTTCTGTACTTGCACCAATATTATTTAACCTCTACACATAGGATCCTCTAACTCATACTCGCACTACTCTTGTAACCTTTGGCGATGATACTGTCATATTCGCTACATCTCAAACTCAGCGCTTTGCTCATATCTTGGCACTGAACTAGACAAAACATTTCTCTTCCGCTCTCACCTGCAAACTATAGCTAATCGAGCCAAGTCACGACTTCTTGCGCTCTATCCAATCCTCGAAATCAGTTATTTAACCATGAAGACCCGACTTCATGATGATTCGACCAATGCTAACTTATACTGCACCTTCGTGGAAACCCTGTGCTAATAATACCTATCACATCTTACTTAAAAGAGTAAAAAATCGAACTGCACGTATAATTACTGGTCATAGTAGAGATACACACATACCACAGCTACATGAAGAGTTATCACTACCGATGCTTGATGAATACATAAACTTCATATGCCGATCTTTCTGAAAGCGAATGTCCCAGTCCCCTCACCTCCATACCCAACCCCCTCGCCACACCCACCGTATGAAACAGCCCCACTGAACCAACAAATAACGACTGCCTGGATGACTTAATAATAACATCGTAGCCTCGCTAACTTAAGATCATATACTTAAATCTTAGAGCTGCAACAGTTGCGCTCTAAAACAATTGAAATTCGCAATAACACATAAAGCCAAAGTTTTCCATCTCATATAGAAGGCATGGGCAAACGTTCGACAGTTCCACACCAACTCGTCAGTTATTTTTCTTTCTTCCTTCTTTCCTTTCTACAATGACTTTGCAACCTTCTGCATACGAGTAGGAAACTGTCTGTTTTCAAGTGTTGGCACCAGTTAGTCATCCTTCAGATTGTTTCCCTCGATATAATTATTAATAGACTAAAGAAATGAAAAGTATAATTTCTTTACTTCCTGCAAGTTTTGTAAGTTAACTCTAGGGGTTCAAACATAATTTACATCAATATGAGAGTGGTATCTTGATGCACAAAATTATATTTTGATTCGAGAGTAAATGTTTGCTTGCAATTGATTGAAAGCCACTGTTTACATTATTTGAAAGTATTAACAAATTTTGAAACTCCCGTCTAACATCACTCAAACTAAGACTTTGTTAAATTTAACTAATCCTAAACTGTTTGTACAGATGGCACTAAATATGGTTAAACCACGATGTATTTTATTTGCTTCGTTTACCTTAAATATTATCAACTTGACTTCGAGAAAATACAATTTATTATTCTATATGATGTATGTGAATAATTTTCTACTATACTTTAATTTAGACTACCTACAACCAGGAATAGCATATCATCATTTGGAAAGTTTAAACTGAGAAAAGCTTCCTAAAGCAGAGACTTACCAGACGGAAATACTAAATTCTCATTACTGTTGATATCTTCATATTTTTGAAGGGGCAAGTTATGGGTGAAGTATACCCTTGCTGCCGAAGTAGGAAGAAAATAGTGATAAATTTTGTACATACTGGGTTCAATTTCATATTTTTCTCCACTTACTTCTAACCAACTTAACTGAAAATCATTGTTACAGAAAGCAAGTCGTGACGTCTGCCATATTCCAGCACTATTGGTAGCATAGAGTGAATTCTGACCTGCGTATATTACTGAATATAATTAAACGATGCATCAGTGTATTATAGAATTACTACATTTTCTTTTTAGCATTGCTTTACTACTAATAATACAGCCCCTGGTCATAAGACCCATAGGATTGTCAGGTCTGACAGAGTTTTACTTCAGATTCTGTTAGTACGAGCGGAAATATACAAAAAAATTTAGGTGGACATCTACGATCCTGCGCATAACTTCTGAGTGACGTCACGTTCCTATTGACTGTATGTCTTAACTAATATCAGCAAAAGCAAAAAAATGTCTCATTTATCGAGTTTTGGAGCTTTTATGTTCTTTGTGATACATTAATGAAACCTACGTAATTTTTGTTCCTTGTAAAGTAACTATCTAACAAATGCACAGACATTACTTTACGATCATTACAAGGTAACCAAAACATTTCTTGACGTTTTTGACATCAGATGAGAAGACGATCACTAATACCGATATAAATGCTTCAGGTTCTGGAACAGCGATCGGGGTGGGGGTGGGAACATTGATAATGACCAAGACAGGCTGTTTGCGGACTCGGAGAAGTCATATCTCAAGTAGTGTCAAAGGCAAATGGAGGTGTCGAAGCAGCTCGTTCGGAATTGTCTGTTTGCACATTTAAAGTGGGCTTGTGCGCAGCTGAATCAAATCTCTGTATTCGTCAAGCCTTTGGTAATATTGCTGTAAATGAACATTGGTTCCAGAAATTCAGGTGAGGAGATTTTTCCCTGTGTGATGAACCCCGTAGTGGGCGCCCTGATGGACGAGTCCCTGAAATCGACAATCGAGCAGAACAACAGCCGAACCTGTGGTGAATTTGCCGAATGCTTTCAGGTTTCTGATGAAACAGCAAGACTTTAACTGCACTGCATAGGAAAGGCGTACAAGTTGAGTAAGTGAGTGGCCCACACATTGTCGAAAGCCAACAAGGACTAACAGGACACAGTGACAGCCTATTTTGTCGTTGCTTTCTCGGTACCGCAACATATTCGATCGAGTGCTCACCAGTGACGAAAAATGGATCCTGTATGAGACTACGAAGAGTGCCAGACATTGGTTGTCAGCGCGGAGCCCTGTACCTCACACCACATCACGCTCTGTATCTGGTAGTTGTAGTCACCATGTGGTGTACTACGATCTGTTACCACCATCACTGCGTATCAATCTATCACTAAGGACCTGTACTCGCAACAGTTGGGAGATGTGCAACAAGCACTGCAGCAGATGGGCCCAGTATTGATACATTCCAAGTGTGCACTGTTCCTTGCAGAGAATTCCAGGGTCCATGTGGCACGTGTGGTCAGGGACATTATATAGCGACTTGTTTGGGAGACACAGTGCCATCCATCGTAATCACCGATCTTTGCGGTAACAGATTAGAACCTCTCCCGTTCCGTGGACAACAACTTTCGTGGGAATTTCTTCGCCGACGACCCTCTTTCCGTCCAAGATCCCTCAGTTTTACAGCCAGTGCATAGCGGAGCTGCAGGAACGTTGGCAAAATGTGCTGGATCTGAAGGGATGAGTTTGATGATTAATGGTAAGTGATTTCGGTATAGCTTTCTGTTACTAAATATCGAAAACGGTAAGAACCTTTACTTACCTTGTATATATCATGATAAAAACTTTTCCTTAATACCTTTCCAATGTACTGTATTTAAAAACTATTTTTCATGGGTAAAAACGTGAACATTTACATCGTCATTTCCAAACCCCATATTCACCTTGGCTTTTGAGACATTTAATGCCGCACATGCTTACTATTAATTTACACTATGCCCTGAACGCTTTCAAAAAGAGATACATGGCACGTTTCCTTCATCTGCAACGTTCCGTGAATCATTTACACCACATGATAACGTCAATTTGTCAAGAATGTTGTTAGAACGTACGTCTGGAAGTAATAACATTTCATCATTGAAGTACCATCTATAATATGTTGGATTTATTGTGCCACAGTGGCTGGAGGCAGATAGACTACTAAATGGTAGCAAATTCTTTGCTAGGTTGCTCTTTGAGAGCTTCTTGTTCTTTCTATTTAGTACCGAGATTACTAGTAAAATCGAATCCTCTTAAAATGATGTGCTAGATATACGTGTTCATCCCATACATTGCCAAATTTTAATTGCAACATATGAGTGAGGGATCATTTCCCTGTCTATCCACATGTCTTGGAAAACCTTTATTTCTAAACGTGCGACGAATGAGTAGATATCATAAGAAAATTAGTATCATGGTAAAATAAAAACAGTTCGCTGGCTTGCTTTGTGAACTGCGTGAAGGAGATTAAGAATAATCCTTAAGTCTACCTCCTCAACGAATGGCTGCAGACTTTCATCAGTAATTGGCATGCAGTCACTTGCTGTGCTTTTTAGAGCTTCTGTCGCTGATAACAAACAGCTGGTCTCTGCAATAGTAACCTACATAGTGCATACGTGTGTTTCAAGAGCTTCTTGGAGCATTACTTTACTTTTGGCAGATGGTTAAAATCTGTAAAGACGTAATCCATACGACAGCAGTTGCTGACAGAGTTGACATTTTTGTGCAGTGTCAAACGCTGTCAGATCTTTTAAGGCATTCTACGAATCTACTACATCGCATCATCATCATCTGCAACAACAACTGTTGACATCGCTGTGACCTTCCAAGACAGACATTTCATTGCGTTATGTGGTTTTGTATGTTCTCGATCCTTGTTGAACAGCGGGCATTGTAGAGTTGTTTCGAACTTTAATATCTATTAAAATATCGGATGTTGAGAGTTCTCCTGGACTATAAGATCGCAAGTGTTTTAAGATCATCAGGATTCTCATGGGATTTTGAATTATGTGATACTGTTATGATTGTTGGTAATTTCATTTTACGCACTGGTTACTTTAATATTTTCTCGTTTCCGTTTTTCATGTCCCTAAGCATCCGTTGAAAGTGTGTTATTAAGTTTTATTTCACTTGCTTTATGATAGATATTTTCTCCTATAGATGTATCTATACAAAGTTCCACGTTCCCCTCCACCACTAATCGCTCTCTTCCTTGCAATCCATGGTGCACACGTAACTCACAATCAACTTCAGGAATCAGCAGTCAAGGTTTCAGGGAGTTTCAGATCGGGGTGGTTTCATAATAAACTAACTGTCACTCCGCCAATATTTCCTTTGTCGGGTTGACCTATTATATCACCAGAAAACTTTTAGGATTTGTTACTTGTTCATGTCCTATATTAAGGGAAACACCATTGACATTATCTGCAGATCGTCGTACAACGAACTGCTCTGAGATAAATTCCTCAAATGTAGACTGATGCTCACACTCTAGATTTCTCATCAGAAATGAGAGTTAATTTATCCTCTTTTGTAAGTTCAACGAGCAAATGAATTGGCGTATGAAGTATTGGTGCCACGACCTATATAGTTGATCCGATCACAAGATTCATTGACCAAACCCAAATAAGTTTTCAGGGGTGAACTCCGATTGTAATTTACAGTATCCCGCATCACATTCTGGGATTACAGTGCTACTTTTTCTGAGATGATATTCGTAGAGTAGACAAGCATATCTTGATTTCTTCGTGACTGTTGAGAAAAGCGTACCTCTGTTCCAAATGTTTCAGATTCACTTCTATTTTGGAAATCACATCATCACCTTCCCTATCATTAATGTAGCCACAAATTTCTGATAGTGTGACACCGCATTTGGAATTGAGAAGTTGGCGTGTAGGAATCACTGCCTCATTCGCAGCTTTATCTTTTCGTGATGAAATTATGTCTATGAACTGGTATTTAACTTAAGAAAACAACGTCGATAAATTGAAAAGTAACTTTCAAGACAAACTTGGCTCCAAAGATGGGTGATTCGTCTTCCTAATCACATATCCTTGTATATTGATAATTATTTTAAAGCTAATATCACTGATACAAAAGATGTTGTTCGTGTGCTTTCACAAATTCTTTATTATCCCTAATTCCGTGAAGCATTTTTTTGTTCACATACGTCGCAGGTGAGGTCAAACGAATGAACTGCATGTGAAGGCTTGGAAAAGTCTCGAACATTGCAGCGAAGTTGTTTGGTTTGAAGTCCACTTCTTCAGTTCCTTCAGCATCCGAATAGCGCTTCTCAAATTTCTCTGACAGTTATTGTAGCACTCGTTCTTGGCATGGTAGGTAAGTTTCTTTTCCAATTGGTTCCAAAAGCTGGAAAACTATATTTTTGCATGTATGCTACTGACCTTTCGCGTTTTTTTCTCTTCGTATAGTCGGTGTACATGCTGGCTTCGTTTTCTGGAATGTACTACACTTGATAAAATTCATGTCCAGGCTTGAATCTTTTTGATTCAACTTCATTCCTCTTAGATGACTAGGATCCCTCCATTCCGATGGATAGTTTATATATCTTTCGTATCAAACCTGCAAATAAGAGAAAAAGCGCAGACAAACATTTATGTTTGAAGTATTTCTGATGCACAATACCTTTCAGTGCGATTCGTCAAAAAGGAAACTTACGTACAAATTCTGAAATTAACGAAGACTCAACAAACTGAAAGACTCATTTATGTTTGATGACATAGTCTTGGTCGCAGCATGGTATCTTGGGAAGTAATCACGTGATTGTTGGCTAGCTTACTTTACAAGAAACTAAAAATGTATTAAGTTTTATTCGCTTATTACTAATTTGAAAGAACAAAAAGTGGAAAAATAGAAGAGTTTCGCTGATATCAGTTATTGCTGGTAAGCGTATTTCGGTTTTGGACGTTCAAATTCATATAAAGAGCAAACATTTATATACCAAAATATCACCCTAAATGCCTTCAATAGTTTTGTTGGCAGTAGTACTGGATTTAACATGTATCTGTAAGTTGAGATATTTTTTTCCAAAACAACTTTATAGTGTGAGTTACATCATTTCTGCACCAAAACTTCTCAGTTAACACATACAGGCCAACAATAACACGACGTCACAAAGCTTATGCCCGGGATCCCAGATGTCTCCCATAAAATTTTTCAATGTGTTTCTACCGATACTAGCAGGATCAAAAATAATGGTCTGTCAGACGACTTTTTGACTACAAGTTCAATACATCGCTTCCTCAGTTTAAAGTTAACAGACACATATTGTGCACACAGTGCAAACGGAGTAATGGTTGATTTCACGGGAATCTGTTGCATGTTCTTTATTGGAAGTTTATGGACAAAGTTATGTAACAAGAAACTAAAGGCAATTTAGGTGATTTTAAGTTCCGTATCGCAAAAATAGTAATAAAAATGTAAAGTAACAAAGATTTAAAACCATTATATCGACATGTTCAAGGCAGATACATATTTACTAAATTTTATATGAGATGTTTTCCAAAACGAAATAAATCTTTGGAAATTTACAGTTCTTCATACCTTTGTTCCAATTTGAATTTTACTGACGTTTTTTTTTTCATAGTTGTTCATAACAGGCATGTGTTACGCTCCACATATCTTTAATCAGTCACCTTGTTGTGCACTGGTCACTGGTGGAAAAATACTTACGTCCTTCTGTTTGAACGTGACGATATGATATTTGCTGCCCCCCCTCAATAAGAAACAACTATCAGTCGCGGCGCCTTTTGAGCAGTGTTTTGAATTAGAAGGATGTGTGGATTTTCTGACCCAAAATACTGATTCATCGTGAAAGGCAAATATGTTTCTTTATTGGAGTGAAGTGCAGCTTGACAAACAACCGAATTCATTTGCGGGGACATGGGAACATGTTACTTTTGCATTTTCATATACATATTGATGTGGTAAACTAAGTTTGTGCTGAATACAGTATAAAATTACACAAAATTTCGCGCACAGACCAGAATTAATGCCTAGTGAGGGGTAGTGAGCGAAGGCGGGCTCACCGGGAGGGCGGGCTACATTGTTACAATATTTCCAATATTTTGTTCATAAATTGAAGCTTTGTATTTCGCAGGATTCTCAACAAAAGCAAAAATAGATTGTGTGTTAGAACTGTACGTACCGAAGATACGAATGTAGAAGCTATTACAAACGTACCATCAAATTTAATAAATATGAACCTTGAACATGGGTCAAAAGAGACAAAAACCGGATATAAGTATGATCTACAGTAGCACACATATTTTGAAAATGGTGGATAAAACGCCAGTACCTCGTCAATTGGTTACAGGAGAGAATGACGTCATTTTTAAGACTGTTATTGCCAGTGCCGGATCTAGGGGGAAGGGGTAAGCGCCCCGGGCGGCACGTTTAAAGGGGATAAAAAAGCTAAAAATAAATCTCCTAGGAAGTAAAATCTCATATTAAATTGAAATAGACCTAAACGTGTTTATCATTTCAATACCGGAGCTCTAAGGCATTTTTTTATCTTATTCCATTCAACCTACCTTCATCTCTAAAATTCAAAACCACGAGTTAAGTCAGATAGGGAAGTCTACTGCCTTACTGGAGTTAGTAATAGCACACGCCGATCATAATAGTAAAGACGGTCGTAAGACAACGTTTAAAATAGCGGCGCCCTATCGGGGATAGTGAAAAGAACCGAACCTGATCTTCCTAACCTCCACTAATCGTTCCTAACACGCTTATTATGATAAATATGATAATGTAAGTACGTTTTTGACGGGGAAAAGTGAAGTAAAAATAGAATGTGGCATATTACAATTTACAATTTATTACAATTTTGTGAGTAGATGGACCGTATTTACTATCAGGATAAAAACTCCTTCGAGGTAAAGAGAAGAGTGATGCAAGAATTCTACTCACAAAAGAAGTGATATCCACTTTGCGAGTTATTATCTTTGTGTCACTATAGGGGAATTGTTTCCTTTGTAATAAAATTAAGACTTAGTATCCTCCCTTTCCCCCACAGTGACACAAAGAAAGTCACTCGCAACTGGATATCACTTCTTTGTGAGTAGAATTCTTGCGTCACTCTTCTCTTTACCCGAATTGTTCTTTTATACTGATATCACTTATTTTATAAGGCTGCATATTAAAAAAAAGTTCATAGTCTTCACACAAAAGGTCGATTTTGGATCATGGTAGGTTCCGTGTCTCGAAAATGGCAACAACAAAATAACTTTCGATTTACCCCAACTTGTTGGGGCCCGCAATTGACCAGTACCCCCGCCAGGTACCATCCATCTGGGGCTAAAATAATTACAGACACACTTTTCTATCATTTGTGACATTTCTGTGATTCGGCTAAAAAAAAGAGTCTTACATTTTGAACCCCTTCACCGAGTGTGATACACCGTTTGAAAGGTATTGCACCTTAGATTACGATTCCAAAAGTTTCGTCCGCCTATATGGTCTGGAGTCAGTGCTATCATCAGAAATGTGAAATTTTGAATCTTTTTTTGAATCGCCGTAGGGGATCCTAGAGAGGTCCTACCAATCTATTTTTTTGTGTGTGTGTCTTAGTATGGCAAAGAGATTTCAAATAGAAGTTCAGGCATCAAAATCGGGCATATAGTTCACTAGATCTGAAATTAGCTGTACATATGTGAGTGCCGCTAACAGACTCGTTTCCGGAGCTAGAGTCACTCGAAGAACCACAGTTCTTCATGATTATGATCCGATACTATTATGCCACTACAGAATTCAGGGAAGATAACAAAAGCACACTACATGATGCGAGACAATGTTGTGGCCGTCGCGTCGGCCGGTCGTGTTGTTTGGCTAAAAAAGATGGAAACGGCAGCAAAATTTGACTTTGCCTCATAAAAAAATTCTACATGCGGCTCTGATTATTGCACTATAGTTTAGACTTGGAATTGCAAAGTGTGAATAAGTAAGATATTTTTTAATGATAATTTACTTATACTCCTATTCCTTTTTCATATAACATTTCAGTTATTAATTATAATCGTAAATTTACGATTGATCACATTTTACGTAATTTATAGCTGCCGAAAATAATAAATGACTTTACTCCCTAGAGATATGCGGTAAAGTAGTATCTTGAATAAAAGTTTTAGCCGAAAATAAATAATAATGATAAATTTTTACTGTACTCAGAAATAAGAAAATAAGTATTATTAAATGAAAACATTGCATTGTAAAACTGCAAAAAATTAAGTTTACATGTAGATACTTATCGTGCGTACATTAGGTCGTGCCATCTAGTGACAATATAATTGTCAGAATAAGTTGGTAAGTTTTCTGTGTGTTATGTTTAGAGATGTAATAACTAGAAAACTCTTAATGCATGCTCATATGTGATATTCGCATAAAAGAGGTAACAAGGCTTACGAAGAACATCAATTTATGATGCGTTGATATGATCTATCTACATTTCTTGTATATTTGCCTACGATGCAGTAAAGACCATGGCTCCGCACGAATCAAGAACATTGAATTTTCTTCCTAATGAAATTGAGAGAACAATGCTAAGAGTATTCGCCTTGCTTCATTCAGTGAGCAAGGTAGGCTTGTTAGCTTTTGTTTCAGGCAAATGAAGGACTCAAATGATTATCTTCATAAGGCACACATACGAAAACAGGTTACTCACTTCCGAATCTCAATAACACCTGGTTTCTGTAAAAAAACAACAGCTTTTTGTCAATTCTTATGATACTTAAATTTGGGTGATCTCAGAGACCTTGACTTGCCAGACCGTTTTAATATCGGTCGGTCGGTAAATGTAAATTGTCAATGGGCCCCAAAGACTGGACTTCTGGCCACTTAGGCCACTTTCGTCCTGTGATGTAGTTTATTCTGTGCGAAAGATCTGTATAAATTTAGAATATTGAATCAGACCAGCACATAGGCCAACAGCCACATCCCCCGTCAAACACCAGAAAATCCACCAAATGCCCTGGACTTTTCTTTATGAATCCGCCCAATTTATCCCAATTATTGTTTGTAAGACCGGGAATATCTATTTAAACGTTGGATTTGTTATTTGGTTATGTGTGCTTTTTATTTATTTTGCGATTTATGCCTTTATTTGACTAATTGCTCGTACGCTTCCGCAGAACGTTCGATATAGGTCCTGCCTCTATGAGTCCCTACGCTGCTATGGTTTTAATATTCCGAAACGGTATATAAATAACAAGTTAGCCATTCCAGTATTTTAATTCTCATTAGCTGAATGGTGACACCAACTAAACGACACTGTCGATAACAAAGAACTTAGCACAAGCATGTTGTAGCTATTCGGTTAACGAGTTGGTCGCCTCAGGAAAGATCATACCATGCGTTTCCCCCCCCCCTCTCTCTCTCTCTCTTTGTGCGTGTGTATAAATACTGACGTATGGTAAACCTAGGTATGTTATCAAAATCGCTTATTGACAAACTTTAAACTGTGTAAAGCTGCATAAAAAGTTATGAAGTATGTTACGCTGTGTTTAGCCCTAAAATTGATATGGTGTGTCGTGACCTGAACACATATAGAATAATAAGAGTGCTGGATGGATCAGTGAAGATCGGACGCCACTACTTGGTTAGGTTTTTATCTAACGCAGGTATGATATTGGTCACTTGACACAGCGGACAAATAGGGAAACTTTCCCTTGGAACGTATAAATCAGCGACAGGAATTATATATATGAGCGAGAGATGGAAATAACGTATTATCTCTAGCTCGACTCTCTGACGTAGAACATAGCTACATTGTGCTTTGACAGACGGTAATATTTATGCTGAGTATCTAACGAGCACATAAGAGTATATGAGACAATAAATCGCTTTTCCTTTACAACTCCGACGAGATTAATATCATGAAACATTATTTTCTTATACTAAAGTTTCTACTTAGATATCATAACAGGTCTTTCCTTGAACGCCGTGTTCCTATGCAACCGGCTTATTACAAACTCGGTGCGGGATAGTATATCTTGATGGCGCGCTATTGTGAAGAGCTTTCTTAACAAGTAGGCAAGAAAAATGCTTAAAGAGATATTATTTATGTAATAAAATCACTACCTCATCGATTACGAGTATATACCTATAGGGATTTATTACTCGCGAACGATAAGCAGCTGTAGATTAAGAGTACGTATATTTTCGGTTATATAAGAGAACACGAATAACAAACTACTTACAGCACTCTTTACAAGAAACATTTTTTCAAATAGATATTAAAGACTGAAAAACATGTGATTGGACCGGGGATCGAACCCGGGACCTTTGAGTTACCGTCCCAATGCACTACCAACTGCGCCACCCAGTGGATACGCTTCCCAATTACACACCTTCCACTCCTGATGTTGATGTTATCTTTCGAAACCACCTGGAGTGGAAGGTGTGTGATTGGGAAGCGGGTCGACTGGGTGGATCAGTTGGTAGCGCATTGGGACGGTAACCCAAAGGTACCCGGTTTCCAACCTTACACGGCGTTTGAGGTTAAAGAAACAGGAACTGACTCTGATTATTTAAGCTCATCAATATAGAAATTATGTGTTTTACGATATAGAGTAGAGGCATATAACCTGAAGAAAATTTCTACTTCTATCTATAAACGTCAGTCGTGCCTTGCATGGAAATGGACTGACATGGACGCAAAGGTTAGTTAGCTCAGATGCCATGAAGACCAAAAGCCTTCCCCACTCTTAAATGAAAAACATGGTGTCTACTTTCAAACTACGACAAAAAGGATTGACTTCACAACCGTACCCTCCAATGCGATACTTTGTTACCCGATACAGTCTAGCACAGAGAAACTTTAAAAGGAAGGATTTAATCATAGTTGTGATTTAACATTATTTAGACATTTTAACAAATAAATCAACTTATTGCTGTACACTTTGTCTGTATTTTGTTAGTTTTAGAGGCCAGCTGGCTCAAAACAAAATGTTATCGTCGGCCACTCTTCCATGAGGAATATTTGAATTAATTTCTCATTCAAATCGGGATATTTATTCTGCTCCGAGGCATTACCGTATATAAACCTTTCAAAAGGTGATCTCTTTTTTCTGCACTGCCAGGTATAGACGCTTCGATGCGTTGAATTAATTCTACTTCAATAAAACAAGGAAAATAAAATGTCCTGGGGCGGAATTACATAGAAGGAGGAAAAGATAAAATACAGGCTTTACCTGAAATACAACATTAATCTACCTGCCTACCGTGTTCTTACATTAACACTCGAAGTTTAAGTTTTACGTGGATACCGACGGAGTAGAAGCATCAATTGTTCAGAAAAAGAATGACACGCTGAAAACATATACTTGGAAAAAATAAAATTATTAAATCAGGCTAAGAAACGTGTCTCAAATAGCTTACTTGGTGGACTACCCATTTCGCACGTAACTTAGATAAACGCATCTCGTTCGGAAACAAAGAAAGGAATTTCTGTTTAAAAAAAAAACATAATTACAGAACGGAGACAAAGGTCACCCTCTCGGGACTTAGTCACTACATTTTGACGGTATTCGAAGTTGGATGTTGCAATTAGAAGAGACGTGTTCTGTTCGAAATCTTGACGGTGACTCCTCGAGCCTGGAAAGAACTTCAGCATATATCCAGAGCAAGTAAGAAGCTTGGACTGGTCCTCCCACAAAGTTGCGGTTTAGTTCTCAGCCAATAAGAAAGGTTTTGTTTACAACAGATGGTCTCTGTCTCTAGCCTCGTCGTTTCTCCCGGTGGAGTTACACAAAAAATATAGCATTTAAAGGAGGCAACAACTTCACATACGGTAAAGTCTTCATCAACTTGTGTAACCTTACACAATTATAGCTACGAAAGTTTTTACACTTGAGGAAAATATTGCGTTACAGCATTTTTTTAAATAATGAATATAAATATGCAAAAACTTCCTCTTAATTAAGTAAATGTGGTTTTCTTCCTACATGTTAACGTTCTAAAAATTTTCAAAAATTCTACTTGACTGGGTAATTGATTTTTCCTCGTTAAGATAAACTAACAAGTAGCAGAAGTTACAAACAGTCGTTAAAAGTAGCAATTAGAAGTGTGAAAGTAGTCCTATAAAATTGAATCATCAAAAGCTGACCCATTTATTGTCTTCCCCCTCGCCAAGGAAAGTTATTTTATTTTTATAGCAATATTTTAACAATTTATCTCATCAAAAGCTTGGATTTATTTCCGGACAAATTTAATTAAATCTATAAATGTCATTTTTTGTGTATATTATTGTCATATTTTATGATAAAATATAGCAAAATGAGGAGAAATATGATAAATGTTTAGCCCTACTTTAAAGAATCACTTAGAGGGAAACTACCGACAATGTTCCTGATCTATTCTCCCTCACCAAAATCCTGGATCCGCCAATGATCTTGATAATCTAAAACATTTATAATATGCCTTCTTCAGGAGCTCTATAATATTAGCACGTTGACCTTGGATTCACTGTAGCTTGTACACAGATGTCTATATTGTTTGTAGGAAAACTTTGATGTGTAAGGGTGAAATTTGTTGTAATGAAATTCTCTAAATCTAAGTAGATGTAAAAACGTCATAGTTTCATCTGTAAGTAAAATCTGTATTTCTATAACGTTTCAGAAGAATCCAAAACCACTAGAGTAAGTGGAGTTATTTAGATATCCGAACAAAAACACCAGAGGTGCAAAATGTGGAGCCAAGTTCTTTAGCCCTAAAAAGTTGTGAAATGGGAGACGGATGAGCCAAGTTCCTTGGTGACAGCATGTAAGAGGAACAAAGGAAATTCGGGCGAGGTGGCAAGGTTCATGATCCTCAAGCTATAAGGCTGGTGGGGATCCTAAAACCCACAGTGTTGTCCCAACTGAGGAAGTCCTAACTCAGGAAGTACTATGAAATTTTCCCAACTGAGGAAGTATAACTTTGCAGAAGAGTGCGTTCGCAAAACTTAGTCCCAACTGAGGAACAGATTGAGCTTGCAAGAGGCAAGTTGCCCAAACTGGTTTCATTATGGAAGATAACGTTTTCTTAACTAAACTAGAGCAGTTTAATGCGATCCAAGACGCAGTAAATAATTGAGTATTTTACAATTTGCTTCATGTGTGGATGTAGTTAAGAATACGATTTTTCAACATTTGGAATGCTAACGTTATGAAAATATGGGCTATTTTCATCAGTTTAATATAATAATAATAATAATAATAATAATAATAATAATAATAATAATAATAATAATAATCAGGCCCGTCATTACAGCTTTTCCTAGGGCGGGGGATAAAAGATTTACTGATGCCTACTTACTGATGTCTTTATATATATATATATATATATATTATATTCAGCCGTTTTCTATTCACTGCTGGATGAAGGCCACCCCTTTTCTATCCACATATCTCGGTCTGCTGATATCCTCATCCATGTAGCTCCTGAAAAACGCTTGATTTCATTTACCCATCTTACATTTGGACGTCGTCTCGGTCCTTTCTTTTCTCTAGGAATCCACTGTAGTACATTTGTCGTCCACCTTCCATCTGTTCGTCTAGCTATGTGACCGGCCCATCTCCACTTCATCTTCTTCGCAGTCTTGATTACATCCTCTACCTTTGTTTGTGCTTGAATCCATTCATTTCTCTTCCTGTCCCTCCTGGTTATTCCTAGCATGCATCTCTCCATTGCTCTTTGTGTGACTCTCAATCTTTGAGTCGTTTGCGCATTCAATGTCCAAGTTTCGCAGCCGTATATCATTACAGGTAAGACACATTGATTATAAACTTTACGCTTCAGACACATTGGTAGTTTGCTTTTGAAAATAAAGTGTAGTCTTCCAAAAGAACTCCACGCCATTTTACATCTTCTATTTATTTAATATTCGATCCAATACTGGATGAAGCCTCTCCCTGGTGGGGGAGATTGGTCTACTGCCCCACGCTGACCAGACGGGTTGGGAGAGGAGAGCCTGAACTCTCACTGTAATCGTTACTATATTTTATTCATAGCAGCTCCCCAATGGCATCACGATGCTGAGTGGGTACCGGTCCAGACCCAAATGCCTTAGAAAAAATCCTTGGCAGTGCCTCGAGATCCCTCAATCCGTAGTCAGCAACGCTAACCATTAGAACGACGGGGCGATATATGTGTGTGTGTTAAGACTAGAATACCCGATCGTTTTTTATGTGTACCATGTTTGAACATACGTTTTCAGTATATTATGAACTTAGTACACAGTAGATTTAAAGGTTCGCGTGGAATATTCTGAATTCTGATTCAGAACTCGCTGATTCCTTGACACATCCATTAAACTTCGTAATAAGTTGTAACGAGAAAATTATGTAAACTACTCATAATTGCCAACAACTCGTATTTCTTGGCACCGCGGTGCACTGGTAAGTGATTTTACTGTATATCAAGGTCTCATTCCTTAAAATTAATGTAGTAGCTTCTATTCAACTAGCGAAAAAGCCGCTCAATGTTTGAAATATAAAAGTATATATTAATTAGGGAACCTTACTTTCTGACTACCTTAGTATGTTGGGACCACTCAAAAAAATTGATGCAGAACAGTTTCGAAATCTGTTCTAAGCAGTTTCGAAATCTCGAGTGATCGTTGGATAGTGAGAAGAGAGTTTGAAATAAACACTGAATTAGAGAAGAAGGTTATCAGAGGAAACCCATTTTAGGTTATAATAAATCCAGGGCAAAGCAGACAGAAATCCGATATGAAACTAATCAACATAGTCAGCGCTGGGAAGAGATAGAAGATTAAGAAGATATCAATTACAGAAATAATGTACTAAACATATATTGTTATGAAAGAAACCACTGAAAGTAGAGCTTGAAGAAAATCAAACAAAAGTTCTTGAACTTGGGAAAAACAAATACTGGTGGTTGAGGAACCTGGTGGAACGTTAACGTCTTTCACCTCGATTTTGACGTCTCTTCGTGAAACATTTGATGAGCTGCGGAATGAATGACTCACAGCAAGTAAGGAGATAGCAAAAGAGATAACATCTCAAATCTCAAAAACACTTCCTCACTTGCAACTCCCCAATTTCTAGTTCAGGACACTTCCTTAGTTTCAACTATTTTCTATGGAATTTATGGACTTCCTCAATTGAGACTTCCTCCGTTGGGCATATATCAAACCCACTACGTTTACCGCCACCAACCCTAAGGATGTTGCCAGCTCGCGCCAAGTTCCTTTGTTCCTTTGTTCCTGTTACATGCTGTCACCAAGGAACTTGGCTCATCCGTCTCCAATTTCACACCTTTTCAGGGCTAGAGAACTTGGCTCCACATTTTGCACCTCTGGTGTTTTTGTTCGGATTTCACAGCTTTTTGTACGTGTATATATACTCGCTCGCTCGGCCTCGTTTAGGTCCTCGCCCCCCGTAGCTGGCTGCGCCCCCAACTTCGAGTTTTTGGGTATTTACGCCCCTTTATCGTAACAACTCTCCAGGACACTATGCTTCCATGTTGCAGATCTTTCCCCATACCCACCACCCATGGGAATGCCATATTTATTGAAACATAGGGAAGCTTTGCCATATTTATTGTAACCTACTTGTGATGATACACCTTTATAGCAAATTTGCTTCCTACTGGCGGCCCTAAAATCCACCACCACCAACCCTAAGGCTCGAACATCATCTGGTGTTTTGCTCGGATTTCACAGCTTTTTATACGTGTATATATATATACTGGGTTCGCCTCGCTGGGTGTGCTGCCCCAGAATTCCGTGTGCGCCCCAACTTCAAATTTTTAGGGTTACGCCCCCTTTATTGTGATCAGACTTTCTGGGGACAGCGCCCCATGCTGTGCAGACCTTTTCCCATATCGCCTCGGGGGCTGCACGCTCATAGCGGTGCTAAGTTTGATCCATTTATTGAAACATTTTCGTGATGGTACACCTTCATACCAAATTTCGTTTCTCTAGCTTCAGTGGTTTGGAAAATGGTATTTGGGCGGCTATGTTGAATTAAAGAAAGCGATTTTTAAAAAGTTTTCTTACATTGCCGTTACCTACTTGTGATGGTACACCTTCATACCAAATTTCGTTTCTATAGCTCGAATGGTGTGGAAAAAGTTTTTGTGCGGCCATTTTGATCCAAGTTAACAACTTTTTCAAAAATGTAAATTATTCCTAAACTACTCTTGTTAGTACACCATTATGCCAGATTTCGTATCTCTAGTTCAAACGGTCTGGAAAATGGATTATGAAGTCAGCCATTTTGGATTCAAAATGATGTCTTTGCAGATATTTTGTAATCTACTAGTGATGATATACCGTCATACTTCGAAATTTCATATTCCAATTTTTAACATCTTTTTTCTTATAGAACCTCAAAATCGCTGATTTCGCAATAAACTCTTGTTTCTGTATAGCATGCTGACGTTTTGTGACACGCGGAACTCGGCTGCATGCACTTCCGTACGTGTTGATACTCCCCTCGATTCGCTCGCGTCGCTGCGCCAAGAATCCCACGGCAGGCCGCGCATCGAACTTGAGGAGTTTGGAGGAACTGCGTCCTTTTATCACAACCAGAATCTGCAGGGCACTGCGCCCCATAATGCAGATATTCCCTCATACTCCAGAGCGCTGCGTCCGAATGGGGAAACTTCCACATTCTGCCTGTATAACATGCTTCTGGCAGTGCTAACGTTTATGACGAGTAAAACTTGGTGGGACACGCAGGAGTATTGGAAGTTGGCGCGAGGAACTAGGCTCATCCATATTCCATTTCACCACTGTTTAAGGTTGAAGGAGTTGACTGGACATTTTGCACCCCTGGTGCTTTTGCTCGTATTTCGCAGCTTTTTACACTTGTGTAATTTATATGCTCGCTTCTCCTCATTGGGGTTCTTCCCCCAGAATTCAGGGATGGCCTCGCTGGTTCTCACCCCTTTATCGCAATCAGGCTCCCGCTGGGAACTGCACCCTAGTAGGGGAGACGAGCCGAATTTATTCTAACCTACTCGTAATGGAAATACCAAATTTCGTTTCTCTAGCTTCAGTCGTTATAAAGTGGGGCTTAGACGGGCATTTTGGATAAAAGATGGACACATTTTTAACGTTTTCTTATATTTTTGTGACATACTCGTGATGATACACTGTCATACCAAATTACATTTCTCTATCTCGGACGATGTGAAAAATGGTATTTCAGCTGGCATTTGATGACTTTTTTAAAACGTTGTTATGTTTTCCTAAACTACTCTTGATAGTACATCATTATGCGAAATTTCGTATCTCTGGCTCAAGCACTTGGAAATTGGATTTATGACGTCAGCCATTTTGGATCCAAGATGGCGTCTTTAGAGATACTTTGTAATATTTTCATAATCTGCTAATAATGTTGTACTGTCTCAACGCGTCTCATCCAAATAAATAAGTAATATGTTGTATTTAATCGATGCTTCTGTACTGATTACTCTTAAAAAATAAAATTAAGCCGTATAACAAAAACGTAAATAAGCCAAATCCAGTCGTGGTAGCAACTGTCTAGCATCTACGAGCTTTAAGTTATTTAGAATCTTCAAAATAGCCGATAAAATCAAATCACTGTCTCGCTAGTGTTAACATATTCCCTCTATCAAGAACAACTGCAGCAGTTATCTTTGCTCCTAAATTAGAAACTTATCGCATGCAGCCATAGCTGTATACTAATGGCGAAGGACATCGGATCACCACTTGGCACGCACATAGGTTCGATTCTGCTGCTGCCTATACTGACTGAGATTTATCCAGGTTTTTCCTAAGAGTTTTTCAAGCGAATGCTGGTATGGTACTTACAAAACGGTCCTGGTTGTTATTTTCCTTCTCTTGCCGCCCGGAAGAGTGCTTGACGATAGACCTTATCCCACTCAGACAATGTGAAAGACAACATTCTATAGCCTGTCTAATTCATAAACGTACATTGGAAAGAAAAAAAATATTATTGGTTTCAACAGTGGCACCATCTCACCAAAAAAGAAAGGTTTCGTTGCATTTAATAAGCTATGGAAGACATCATATGTGCAAGAACTTGATTCGGTCTCTTTAACACGGCATATTTTTGGTTATCCTCTGGTGTAAAATGTCGAGCCGTGTTTTTACTTCTGCGCTCTGCTCTGCAACTGATACCCAAACGACCAAGACGCTGCTTCAGGTTGACTGGTTTTCTTTATAGACCATTCGCTCCAGTGAGTGATAGAGACTGACTTCTATTTTCGCTGCTATCTTTGGTTGGTCAGTAGGACCAAACGGAGCACTTTAACTGAACGACTTCATCCAACACCATGTACGTACGTATGTATGTGTTTGTGTGTGTGTGTGCCCTTGAGTAACTGGAGCTGAAGGCGAAAACGAGAGCAGGCAAAGGCAGGAAAGAGGATGAGATAGAGATAGAGAGAGGGTTGGGAGAGTGGTCATCAGGAAATTGAATCGCACCTCCAAAAGGGAAGTGTAAATATTTCTTTAAGCCCTTCGAGCAGCAAACCAAACTTAGCTGGCCTTCTTCACATCTTCCCCTTCGATTCATCCGAGAAGAATAGAGCGTGAGTATCATGATAATAACGGCAGTCAATATGAAGGATAAAGGAAGGTCAAACTGCAGAAAAAACTATAGTGTAAGTAAAACAATAGGAAATTTGGGAAGAAGAACTGGAATGCATTAGCTGAATTGAAATTCTCTGAAAACTTTTTTAAAAAATGTTAAAAGAACATCCAAAGTGAACTCTTAGTGAATAACATAGTAAGCTAACAAATAGAAAGTATTGATCGGGGCTGACTACCGAAAGCGTATTCATTTTGACATTGAGAGATCTTGGGTTCGAGAACATGGTTAACCATCGGGACTGCGGTTGTCGTTTCTCCATTCGGAGCTACTTTGTGTTGGTATGATATCTTCTCGATTGAATTGAGTATTAATGAGGAGTACATTCAAAATAAAAGAGCGAAGGAACAAAGCACGGATTACCAAAGAGAAACTCCAAAACGAGAGCAACATAACGATCCAAATCAAAGATTAGGAAACAAAGAGTTTAAGATTGAAAAATATCTGGTATATTAGTAAAGTAATGAGACTGATTAAAAAAATCAAATATGGTGGCATTGTAAAAACAAAAGAGAGTTGAGCTGAAAACTAACGTTGCAAGATTCAACTCGCTCAGCTGAGCAGAGGCGGCGTTAGGTGAGCGCGGGGCCTAGGGCAATAATGGCCCCGCGGGGCCAAAGTACAAGTGAAAATCGCTGAGCGCCGAAATGTTACATCTAAAGCCGATAAAGCAGTAAGCAACTTCCCCCTAAATGCTTCCTCTCACTTCTTCCTTTCATTCCTAACCCTAAATTTATTACTAAATATTATCTCTTTTAATGAACAACGGTTTCTTATGAAAAAAAAAATCCGACATAATTTATTTAAAGAAAGTACAATATATTTTAAGAACTGCATTGCTAATTAGAAGTGCTTCGTTATTCATTTCCATTTCACATTACATTTCGCATGGAAACTATACAAACTAGTTTATTTGTAAACTTTTTTTTTTACAAATCAACTTTTATATCATTGAGTAAGAAAAATATCAATTCGGAACGCGGGGCCTCCCTAAGCGCGGGGTCTGGGGCGGTTGCTCCAGTTGCCACCCCCAAACGCCGCCTCTGCAGCTGAGCATTTGCTATTGTCATAATTATTTGTGTCAGTGTGTATGATGTTGCCAACTCTGATGACAAGCCACTAAAACTAGCAACTAGAGAGTCGTGGCTGACGAGAATGACTTTCTCAGTGACTTGACGACAAAACTGGATAATTTTGTTAGGAATTTTTAATATTACGTGGAATATGTTAAAGAAGTCCGAAGACGTAGATTTTATCCCGACACTCTTTTTTTTATTGCAATATTGCCGTACTTGGAAATAAATTAAAAATACCAGTATCACAACTTTAATAGATACAGCTCAGGCAGAAATACGTGTTTCTAATGAGCGAAAGTTTACAGGCTGACAAGACTATCACAGTTAACTTTATTATAAAACACACACTCAGATGATACATTAATACACACTAACAGTTCATAAAAAGCACCAGAAGGCTCAGAGATCCTTTCTACTTCATTCTCCAATCATGTGATCGGCGGATGAAGTAGAAAGGATCTCTGAACCCTCTGGTGCTTTTTATAAACTGTTAGTGTGTATTAATGTGTCGTCGTACTGATTAATCAATCAGGACCGTACCATACCGTATTGTTGTGGGTGTGTGTAACAAATTTTGTAATCGTGTAGCCAAACATCGACTAAATATTTCCATATCCGTATTTAATACTTGTATCGGCCTCAAGTTTTTAATATGGGAACTTTTGGCAACTTTCGATATTGGAACCACTATTCCAATCAACATCTCAACTGGGATACATCCCACCTGCCGAAATGCATTAAATACATTTGTAAAAAATCCACAAAAATATCACTGAAAATTTGATCATTCATACGGTATCGTATCCAACCCCTTACGTTTCCTTTCCCCTCTCCTCAAAGCTTATTCCACTTCAAGGGTGATAAATAGTGCCTCTAGGACTTTCTCTAATTCCACTGAGACCCTAGGAATATCATAGTTAAAATATTGGTCCTTATATCATTTTCTGATTGCACCTGAAAGAATCTTTTTATTTTGATAAATTTAAGTACATTTTCATAACTATATATCGTACGAATATGTACGATAGTATTTTTTGTCCTCTATATTTCTTTTTTAATCAAGTCTAAAGAGATTTGATCAAAAAAAAAAAACAATTACGTCAATTTTGGAGCAAATCAACGATTCCTATCCCATGGTTCTGTTTAGTCCTAAAATTCTTGCTATAATTTTCTTAATCGTAGTAAATACTGCATGGTCACCCTGTATATATATATATCTCCGCTGATGTTTCTGTAATAACCTATAATAGTATTCGTTTTGTTCTTTGACTTATCGAACTTCTAGCGGAAAATATTTGCAGAAAACCTTTATTTTGTTTTTTGAGTGTTTCTGCCACCATTGAATGAAAGAGTGGTTCGGTTGTGATTATTACTTAAATCCTCCACAAGATCCGAAATTGTTCCAGAAACTCCTGAGTTTTAAATATACTAGTATTTATATGCCATATATTAGGACGTCTAAATATTTGTAATGGTTGCAGTCTTAACTGTAATACTACGATACTATGAAACATGCTCCTAGCACTTCCCCACTTTATCAACACTGTCAACACTGCATTGTTTTTCTTTTTATCGATATCGTGTAGTTACGAACTTATTTCTTCTTACCAGATAATCGAGTAAGCTTATTGTTTACCACGGACTTATTTACTGCTTTCCTTTTCGCTCCAGTACCCCTTTTGGTACCTGAACTATCGTAAACTGGAGTTCCAATATCGTACCTTTGCGCATCTCCCCGACTGCTATATATCAGTTTCGATACTGCTGTGTTTAACTTGTCTTTGACACCTGTCGTGGACAATGAAAGTTTTGCATGCCCTGATTCCCTGGCCCCATCCATTTACTTGAAGTATTTTCATCTTGGTTACCATGAAATATACTTGTGGGTCCCTCATACTCCGGCTCCTGTGCAGTGCCCGGTTTGCTTTATGTACTTTCCAATAAACTTAAAAGGATTCTTTGAAAATTCATCATATTGCTGTGATTGGTCTGAATGTCCATTAGACTCTTTCTAGGCTTTTGAAAAAGAATTCCCAATTGAAAATCCATTGTCGACTCGTCGGTCCCGATTAGCTACCTGTTTTATTTTATTTCTAATTAGCGACTAAATGACCGTGCTGTAAACACCAATTGCACGTTATCGGTTGAAACTGATATTGCACGGATAACCTCAAGTCACAAACCGGATTAATATTAGTGATGTATTTTTTCAAAAAACATTTTAACTATTTTCTTGACTGTCCTGATGTAATAATAAATGTGATCCTCACTAAACAGCTTGTCTTTTATTTCTTTCACAATTCCATAGTCACTTAATACAGTCCTTAAAATGTCCCCGACTAATTCTATAGGTACAGGGTGAGATCTGAACTACTGTCATTGGTTCAGCCGCCAAACATACCTGTGACCTGTAACTTCCTCTCTCATCGCGAGACTCCACTGATACCCCCACATCTCTGTAAAATGGAGGAGTACATAATTCCGCTGTAGTGACCTTAATGAATAAACAGCGGATTAAAAAATCCATTTCAATGGTCAAAATTTGCAGTAACTTAATTCCAAGGTCCTTGTTTATAAATGCATGTGCTACCAAACTGGATGATAATAGCTTCATTGCCTAGAAACGGACCCTTAGAGTGCTGATACGTTTAATTTTTATGTTAGAGACTACTCTAATTACACTGTTCATTACCGTCAAATGGAAGTAACATCTCTTGAAGCCTTGTTGAATCGTTTAATTACGAACACCTTGGTACAAAAGCCACAGTTGCCATCACTCAACACTTTTCCTATCTGCGTACTAATTACACCAACCATTCCGATTTCTTGTAATACTCCAAATAATCCGTCCCGATTACGCCGTTTATCATGGTCTGCCCATGCTCATTGGTTAGCACTACATCGCTGTCTGTTAGTCACAAGGCATAACGGTCTTTAATCACAAACCATCACACACCTCCAAAAAGTACAGCAGTCTCTTTTTCTTTTACTAATCGTATATCTGCCCAACTTGTCTCAGTTCAGTATAACAGTCTATACACCTCACTACCCGACGTCACTTGTAGAACAATCTCGCGTGCCACAGCATCTACAACTGAACGCCACCACTCCACGGAGCGGATCGAGCCTCCCTGCCAGTAATCCACCCGTGAAGAATAATACGTCAATTATACATTTCGTTAACACAAACATGGAATGTGGTGACTTTTACAGCCTTTTCATTACAGACTGACTTTAAGTAGGGAACATGTGGAAGTTTTACACGGGTTATTTTTCTATAACACCTATCATTTCTTCATCACATAGACATTCTGGATGAAATACAAGACGTTTCTCATGTTTCAAGAATAGGTTCGAATTTTGAAATATCACTACGCTCAAGTAGATCGGTATTTAGTCAGAATGGCCACCCATGATCGGTATCCACATTATTCGCCCAGTATAGGCCCGATATCAGCCTGTTTGTTATCCTTGTGCTGCAAGGGTAGACATCCCGAATAAAGAAAAACTTCGCGTATTTGGATGGTAAAATTTCCGGATATTAATAACGGTGTGAACCGCTCGCTGACGAAGCTACTAAGAATACTGGTGAAAACAATAGCTATGTTAGATTTAACAGCATATCAACAAAATTTAACAACTGGGAACTAAACTACAGTGTTTAATATTGAAAGTTTCCGAACATCTACATTTTACAGAAAAATATTTTAAAACAAACTGTCTTCTCTTATATATCCCAAAGTTTGCAACACTGTTTGACATAGAGGATATAGGTAATTATAGGACATTTGACTTTTTGCGTCTACTCTAAATAAGTAAAAACAAGGCATAGTGAAATTTGCAAAACAGAATACTGAGTTAGCAACATTGTATTGCTTCTGACATTGTTGTGGCAGGGAGTGCACAGCCTATATTGTTTACGTCATCACTAGAAATTTTCACGCAGATGGTTTAAGTGAATTTGAGGGTATATGCATAGGTGTTGCCAATTACCAGAGTCTGCACATCCGAAACCCCGAAATTTCTCCAGCTCTTATATCTATGCCTGTTGGCCTCAGCCGTTAGAACTTCCCATGTAAATATTAAATCAGACGTTTGATATCGTTGGAAAAGTTAATTCACGACAGTTCCATGGTAAGATACTTTTCTGCAAAAGAAATTATTATAAAATACGTGCTTGATTTCATGATAAAGTACATGATTATCAAATACATTATTATCACATATGTACGATTTTCTGCCAAGTAAATGATTGTAAAACATATGTAATTCGCAGCCATATTCAGTCCACTACTGGATTAGGCTTCTGCCAGAGGGAGGAGTTGCTCTACTGCTCCTACGCAGCCCAGACGTGTTGGGAGAGGAGAGCCAAACATCTCAACTGTGATCGCCATTGTCTTGTACCTTGTTGACAGTGTACCTCGTGACACCTCGAATATCTAAAGTCAGGTGGTACCTTGTAAGTGATCTCAAAATTAGTACCACCTGTATGAAGCACAGTGCCATCAGTACAATTTCGTGCTTTGAGTACTAGGAATTGTATTCGTGAGAGGAAAAAGTTTGATTTGGGGGTGTAAAAGTAAAATTGAGCGCCATCAACTGAGATTGTCTCTAGTATTAACTAGAACGACCAGATTTTCCCTGCCGACAGTCTTTGGATTCCTTATTATAAGATAAATAAAGTAAGCATGCATTTTTTTAGATTTAGTAATGCTGTAACATATAATTAGCCGTATTTGTTAATAATAAACAGAGGATCTTGTGCCTTGTGCCAGAACAGCATCATCTAGCATGTGCTACAAGCTTCAACAGTGAACCATAAGGCATTTAAAACACTGTATCTTGTTTAAGGGTTTAGCATAAAGGATACTAATGCCAGACATCGAATCATGAAAGAAATATGATAGAACCGT
Organism: Lepisma saccharinum; assembly: GCA_022664845.1. NCBI lineage: Eukaryota > Metazoa > Arthropoda > Insecta > Zygentoma > Lepismatidae > Lepisma > Lepisma saccharinum. The sequence goes on from JAGDQP010000142.1 coordinate 160,095, forward strand.
GGCATAAAAAAGTTCTGGAAGTCATTAATTTTGATGATCCAGAGAAGAAACTTTTCTGCAGAAAGACTGAAAAAGATTTTTGGGTCAATAGTGTGATTGTTTATCGACAAGGTTTGTCACCCACTTGAAGAAATACATTGATTGAGTTGAACATCTCATTCCAACTGGGCAAAGATACATGATGCCTGTCACTAGGTACACGAGCATATTGTACCATGTGCCACTGTGTATCATTCCATGACTTCCAGCGCCCCCATACCCTCCCTTTTCCTTTCCCCCTCACTTCTCCCATCATTCTAATCTGTTTTCTCATCATCAACTAATAATAATAATAATAACAACTAGACAATTATTATTCAAGTGTGCAAACGTGGTTATTTATGGTTCAATAATATTATTAATAATAAAATAAATGGCAATAAATACATTGTCCTACAATGTGCAATTTTAATTAAATTACTGAAGGCTACTTGTGGAAGACATGTCAATTACACTGACCAAAAAGGTGTAATACAAACTATTTGAATACCATAGGAAACGAACGTGCTTTGCACGGTACCCACATATTCCGAACACAAAAAGACAGGTTAGTAAATTATATTTTAGGTTTCCTCATGTAGGTAGCGTAAATTATGCCTTCATGTAGAGCTCTCATGAAGAGTCCTTCAACACAAAGTAGAGCTCTTTACAGTTCCGAATGTAGGTGGTCAAACCGCGAACTAACGTACAAACAAACACGGGCAAAGACAACAGACACGCCAATCGAATGGTGATTGCAGAGGTGCTAACTGAAGAAGTTTAGTGTGAATACAAGACCTGAAGCGCTTTGCTATTCTCCTGCTTAATCGCCCAGCTACGAAAGGATGACAATAACTATAATAATAATAATAATAATAATAATAATAATAATAATAATAATAATAATAATAATAATTGGTAGGATCTTGCGTGTTTGTATGTACTTAAGCGAACAGAAATGCGTAAATAAACGTGAAATCCGTTTATATTCAGTGCAGTAACGAAGAACGTCATATGTTTTTTTTTTAATATTAAGTATTCATTATCATGAACGAACAACTGTAGTGTAGGTTGTACCGAGCGACCGTAGCTCAGTTAGTAGAGCGTCGGTTTAGCCATCGGGAGGTCCTGGGAACGATCTCAGCGGCCGCCCATTCTGACTTTTCCAGGGGTTTCCCCTCAGTCAAACCAGGCAAATACCTGAATGGTACCTACAAACTTGAAACCGACCGACTACTTTCCAACAACTTCTATCCCACTCTGTGGCGGTATGGTTATATTGCTCACGTTAATAAAGGTCAGTATTTCGATTAATTGCGTTGATCAGAATGTACGGTCACTGTTTTATACTACGCATATTCGCTCTAGCTTTGGCAGAATAATAACAAAAAAGATTTTTGGGACATTAGTCATTATAATCTGTTTACTTATGACTTTTAGGCGATTCTGACTGGGATAGAGATGAGGGAGGATTGGAAGGGTAGCGGCCAAGGCCTTATGGTTCCATCCAGATATTCGCCTGGTGAAATTGAGAGAAACCTTGGAAAAACTCAGCCAGGGTGATCGGCTGCGGGGTTTGAATCCGCGTACCTAGCTACGAGTCAACTGATTTTATGTGGGTGTATCACTGTTTATATAGCTTTTGTCCCGATGACGTTCTGAGCCTAAGATGCCTAAAATCCATACATCAATTCAATTCGTGTCCTGATGAAATCCCTAAATACAACATGTAACTCTTGTGATGTTTGGGACTCTTTCGTAAAATAGAAGCCATTCCTCAAATGGTAGAGTAAAGGAATGAAAGTCTCAGACCACCCATCCTCTTCCGATTTACTCTTACAATTACTTCCCACCAAACTTATACAAGAATAGCGCCGGAATCAAAGCAATATCTCCCTCCCTCCTTGCCTACTGCGCATAGTGGGAATGAAATATTTATTTAATGCTCTGGGAACGTACGTTGCTAATTTTGGGAGCTATATTATTTCGGGGAATCGTACAGCCATAATTTTCAAAGAATTTATTGATTTGTTATTAACTTGCTAAACGAGCTTGTAAGGACTGAAAGTCGATTTTTGGTAAAGTAGGTTCCGAAACATTCCGTGCAATGGACTCCAGCTGGAATTGAACCCGTGACCACTCGCATAGAAAGTGAGCGTTCCAACCTCTCGGCCACTTTGAGTTCACATTGTCTTTGTGTTAAGGAGATTACACCGCTTCGGAAGTGAATATTACTTCCTCATCCTGTAATTTTTATGTATTATTCTTTGTTCAGTTTTAATTTATGGCATTCATGCATCTAAGACTCAGGCTGGGGTAGGGAAGATGAAATAATACAGGAAGATATCAGCCAGGGCCTAAGTTGAAGGTGCCATAATGGTGTGACTGAGGAAAAACCCTGGACGGACCTCAGTCTGCATGGTCGGCCGCTGGAATTGAACCAACGACCTCCCAAATGCTAAGCCAATGCTCTACCACTGAACTACGACAGCTCATTTGTGATTACACTTTTTGTTTTTTCTCTTCAATTGGCGTGAACATGATTCAAACACGTCATATTTCGGTTACTAGTACGGCATGCTAATCTCTGGAAACATCGTGTAATGACCTAAAAATAACTACAATGGACAATTTGCGACACAATAAGTTACATTAGATATAGAGTTCTCACTACCATTCCAAGACCAATGAGACCAATGTCTGACGTACATTGCGTCATGCATCTTCCATTGAAATACGAAAAATAGTTTCATGGGCATTCTTTCCTTTAATAGAAAGTCAACTAACAGGTATTTCGTCCTACCCTTACACTTTCTTTCATACAGGCATTATACAGTGTTCGAATCATATTCTGCATTGGAAACTCTGCTTCCGACGATAAGTTGTTCCTGTAAACACGAATGTTTTGGTGATACTAGCGCAATCACAACAAATGCATTTCCAGTTGCAACAGACTTTCCCTGTGGCAGGGGTATAGATGACTACCACACCCTATGTGTAAAAATACGAATAAATAATGCTCCTAATATAAGCACTAATGTTTATTTTACTATTTCTAATGTAAATTAATTTAACTTAAAATGACCTGAAATCAGTTACGTACGAGGGGCTGCCCAGGTCAAGGTCATGGTGTTTGACGCTACCTTTACATGGTCCTTAATGTTATTTGCTAAATACATTTTTCGCCTCGCACTTTAAATAGCGATTTATATTTTTTTCTTGTAAAGAGTGCCCCCTAGGCCCGGGCCTTGTATGCCTAGTGGTAAATCCGGCCCTGATCATTCACTTTTATTTTCTCTGTTCCATTATTAAGACGAGTTATTATTCCACTGCATATATTCATAAAACATAGACGTGCTAATTGAACGCAGAAATGTCACCAACATCACGTTAACAATTCATTTATACTTATAAGTTTAAAAATTGGAACAAGGAACAACACCCTTCACTATAAAATGTATCATTTTCTGCCAAAAGAAGTCATTGCAAAATACATGCATGTATTTCATAATACCTACATGATTGGAACACATGATAGTAATTATGATAAAGTACATGATTATACTACATTAATATAATAAATGTATAATTTTCTGCCAAGGAAATTATTATAAAACACATATATGTATATTTTAAGAGATGTATGGTTATAAAATACAGGACTGTAAAATAAAATACAGTTCGGTAGTTGAATTACACAACTATTTTGCCTACATCACTGTCTTGAGATGAAGAAGAAGCAGAAGCAGATGATCAAATTAAATGTATTATTAAAAATATTGTTTTCCTTCTGATTAAGGTAAGAAAGTAGGCACAGATTAAAGGTGTAGAGAAAAAAGATTCCAATTACATAAAGAAAATTGAAATGTGAATAAATGAATACCAGAGAATCAGAAAGAGGAGGCAGACATAGAAAAAACAGAGAGAAGGTAAATAATATTCAAAAGTCAAATTTCTACCGTTCTCAATCTCTGATTTTTTTTCTCTTCTTTTGTCCTATATATAAGATACATTTATTTCTTTGGGGATATTCTAATGTTTTATAAAATCTGCGTACTTGAACATACACACAAGTTCATATTCAGCTCACAGGAAGGGAAGAAGAAACATGTACACACAAATTTTACCCGGAAAGACCCAGACGAACCGTATCTCCCCTTGCAATATTAAGTTGGTTGCTAGGGGTGGCAGCAGGGCAATTCCAATCCAATTCATATTTAAACATTTGCGAATTTGTTCGGGTTCAAATTTATTTCTTTTACCCCGCCACAATCGCCTGCGTTTTTCCCCTTTGCTATTGTGTTTTGTTTGTCTTTCTCTCTACCCTCTGAGGTTCTCCCTGTCCTTTTCTTTTGTTTTTTCCGGTGATGTATGTGTGTGTACTTTCTATGTTTTTCTTCTTCTCATATATGCTACTTGAATTTAGATGTGAAATTGTGTGTGAAGCGGAAAGGATAGCAAGACAGTTTCATAGTTCCTGCTAGCGTCTTGCAACGTTTCGACGTATCATTTGTAGTGTACTGTGATGTACCGATGAGGTTGAAACTAGGGTTCTACTCAAGAATAATGGCAGAAAGTTTTTAATTCTTGAAATGTGGACATGGAACAAAATGGGAAACAATCCCGGCGAAGGCATTTCATTGTTAAATGATGTCGTATAATATGATTAACAACGTCATCGATCCATGAAATCAGGTCTCCTCCTCCTCCTCCTCCTTCTTCTTCTTCTTATTATTATTATTAACAATATCAATAAATTTGTTTTTTATATCATTTCGAAAAGATTATTAATTTCATTGTTTGCTTGAGGGTAAACTACGAGACATGCTCACCGAACTGACGTAACTCAGTTGTAGGTTTTCCAAGGTTTTTCCTCAGTCACACCCGGCAAATGTCGGGATGGCACCTTCAACATAGGCCCTGGCCGAATCCTTGCCAAATCCTTTCCCCTCCTCTATTCTGGCCTGAGCCTTAGGTACCTAAAGGACATAAATAACATTTAAATGAACAGACATGCTCAATAATCAAGGTAACCAGGTCTATACAATCCGGAGTAAGAAGACTAAGAGTGTATAGTTTTGATCTGTTGCAGATACATCTGGTGATGGGCAAAACGGAGCACAGTGAAACATCTTCAAGTGCTACAGTGATAAACATGATCAGATGACTGGAAACCTGTTTGGACCCAGTTTTTGCACACTAAGGGAAACAACCGTAACATTATGTGGAATATTCCTGGAATATTCATTACTCTATTATTGTAAGTCTGAACATTTGTAGACAGACAAAAAAAAAAAAAGGCCATATATAGGTGAATGCATCTAAATCTCGTTAGACCTATTCGACGATTTTGTACGTTATTGCGAATAGTGAGTGGTGGTCATCCGGATTTACAATTATCGTTGAATCGTTCTTTAGCCGCTTCTTGGTTTGCGTTACTTTACCTTTGTTACGGTTTTTGTGAAAGTTGAAATTTCACGGCGTAAATGTAAGGATAGCCATATAATCACAATCTGTTTAATTGGATTCTTCTTCATTCTAAGGAATAGTTTTGTACCTCTGTGGTTCATATATAATATGAACTACCCCCTCCTATTTGTTTGAGATAAAGGCGGTGTGTAAATTCAATATTTGGGAGAAGCAACTTTCCCTTTTTGTGGAATATCAGAGCGGAATACTCATCAATGTATCTGATAGTTTGTTCGTTTATTTTCTGTGTTATTTTTTATAATTTCCCATTTTTATTATCTCCATTACATTTTGCTATTTAATTAGGTTTGTTATAAAGGACATATGGTTGAAACTATCGTAATGACCAGCGTGTATTACAAACACATGGACATTATATAAACAATAACATACATGTTTATAGAACAAACATGTGGTTATGTACTCGTAACTAAACAAGTCATACACACACATTGGAGCAGACGACGGTCAACTCCGCAAACTAACACTGGATGGAGCAAATAACGGAAGACTGAGGGGGCTGTAGTCAAGTAGGTGAAACAAGAGGAGCCACCCCTACAATCACCTTTAAAAAGGACCTGCACAGAGCAAGAGCCATCACTCATTTCCCCCGGGTGGTCAGCTCCTCTCCTTCAACCGTTCGCAGTTTGCTAAGAAACTGGAACATCCCTGTACGCAGTTCGCTCAGGAACTGGTACTATCCTGCACAGGTAGTTCGCTAAGGAATTGGTGTGCACTCTCACATATAAAATACTAACTTAACCTGTACGCAAGAGCTTTTCATTTCTCCTACACTCATCACTCTGACAGCTGAACGACATTGTCAGACTATGGAGAACTTCGATTGGTCGTCCTCCGGAGGAAACCAGGAACACTGTGAGAGGGTATTATTCTTTTGCACGAAAATGCAAGACCACACAATCACCCGATCCCGCATGCCCAATTTCTAGTGGGATTTTGGAACACTAAGACCTGGCGTCCACTGACAATCATCTCTTTGAAACCACGAGAAACATCTGCATTGCCAACGCGATCGGAATGTCAAGAACATGAAACAGGCTGTTATCACCTGGTTACGGGGTCTTGGCAACAAATTCTTTTGTGACGGAATGGATGCACTGATTACCCCGTGTAACAAGTGCTTGGACAAATTTGTTGATTATGTAGAAACAGGTTCGTATCCATGACTAGCAGTAGATGTCGTTTTGTCAGGAATCATATTCGTATTAAAAATTGCAAATTTTCAAGGCATGTTTTTTAGTAGGAATAAAATAAATCCTGAAACACTATTATTTCTACGTTTAGTCTATTTCTTGGATTTCCATTACGTTGGCATACGGGTACATTTGGTTGTTACCTGTTACCGCCCTCTATGTTTAATATACCTCTGAAACTAATCTAATATTAGAATTTTTAACTGTTGTTTTGTTCTTTATGGTTCGAATGTCTTCAACATGCACATCATTCAATCACAAGTTGCTTGGTTTTGTGGATATTCATGTTCAAAATTGTGTGTTCAAAAATGTTGGTGCTGCCAAAATTGTTAAAGATTTTTTCATTATAGTTTCGATTAAAAATTTCTGCTTTTCACTTTTCAGAATGTACGTCACCCATGACAGACACTGTACAATGATTTATCAGATGTAGCACACTGGAGTTTGACGCGATTAGAATCCCATAAAGTACTGTTTGCTTTAACTGCAATCCAGGGATTTCGCCAGGATTTTCAGTTTGGGGTGTGGGTGTAAATTCAAAATTGGGAGGGTATAAGTGGAGTTTTGCACGGTTTCTATAGATTTTTGACCGTAATTTTTTTTTTTTAAGTTGGGAGGTGCTCTGGAGGATTTGGGAGATTACACCCCCCACAGGCGAGGGATTTGGCGGAATATCTGCTTTAATCTTATTATATTTAACATAGATCCGGTATCTACAAGACATGCTAAAGAATAATTCCCGGTTTGGTAAAAAGAAGAAGAAAAAAACTTTGGTAAACTTTATTTTTATAAGGGCCAGTCTAGTAACTTTGGCCTTCGGCCCATCACGATTCGCCTTTAGCTGTTAAAATCCACACCCATGCCGGGACTCGAACCCGGAACTTTCGAGCCGATGGCCTACCATCGCAGACCGCTCAGCCACCCGGCCGGCTCCCGGTTTGAGTGTCTATAGACGGCATCGCATTTATCACTAAACTCTGAACTCTTTCTGGATAAAGGTAAGTCACAAACAAATCATCTAACACATTGACCGTGACGACCCTGTTTCAGCTTGACTTGCACTCATTTGTAATGAACTTAGTAGTAGAGTGTTGGCGTAGCATTCGGGAGGTACTGGGTTCGATCCCAGTGGCCGACCATCCTGACTGAGTATTTTCCAGCGGTTTTCCTCAGTCAAACCAGGCAAATGCCGGGATGGCACCTCCAACATAGGTCCTGGCCGACAGCTTCCCGAATCCTTTCCCCTCCTCTATCCTGGCCTGAACCTTAGATACCTGAAGGCCATAAATAAAGTTCAAAGTTTAGCTGTGCGTTTGTTACTAATCGAACTTTCCTAGTTAGACCAGTCTTCTTCATAAGTAATTTGAATCCACATTAGGACAGCACGCATTTAACAACCAACATTCCTCAGCTTCACCGTTAAAATCCAAACACCTTGCACAACGAAATTCACTTTTATTGTATTGTATATTATTCCATTTTCGCCTTACTACTTTCTGTAGTCAATAGAATGCACATCATAAGCACAATAGAATGCACATGTTCTTGAAGCTTGTAATAAATAGATTATACATTCTTGATGTCCTGTTCGAGAATTACAGGGACCTCTACAGGTAGTTTCGTCTATGACAATGGGCGTTTTTGAAATGTGTCATCTGCAATCATCAAGACAAATTGATCTCCAAACCTCGTATTGGTATCGTCTGAGCATCAACAGCGTGCAACCTATTTATCAGAGTTTTTACAAAAGCAGTTACCGTTTGTGTCTTCGCCTGCCATAATGTATTAAACTTTTACCGTCCCATAACTTTATTACATTTGATACCATAACTTTCTATGAGTTTGACTTTAAGATCTTCGTATGAATTTTCGAAACATTTAAGACCCTGTCATCATAACTGTTTAAACACCCACTATGAACATTCCTATTCACTTAAGAAAGTATAATAAATTCGCTGCACACAATTATGAATTTGTTTTGAAATGTAATCAAGTTTTCTCTCAATTCACAGTAGCGAGTACCGTGTCAGAAAGGTTTAATATTTTCAGAAATTATTGTGAATACAGTTAAAGGTGAGTGAACATTGTAAATATTTTATGCGTTAATAATATGCCTTGCTGCGCTTTCTCTATTGAGAGAAAAGCGAACTTGAATGAGAGCACGAGCGAGATAGAATGACAATAGACATTATCTATATTTAATGCGTCTTATTTCAGGATTAGAAATCTGGACGTTCTTTCAGCTTGTTGCATTTGTATTGCATGAGACATGCGAAAATTAGCAATGAGGCCTAGATTGAAGGCCAGTTTGAATTTAGATCATGAAGAATGTATTAACACATCTGAAATTTTGCATATCTTCTACAAGTAACGTTAAAAGCTATTTTGCAAAACGCAGAAAACATTTAGAACGAGAAAGTAATTAGTCATAAGAGCTAATTTTTTTTATGAACGTGACATATACGCAAAAACCTTAACATAAATAAGCCTCCTGATTGATTTTCCTTGCAGTCAATTTAATTTAAAATCGTTTCCAAAGAAATTATAAATTCTAAGAACGGTGGGCCACGGTCACTAATAGTAGTTTTCAAAAGAGATTGTGTATGGATAATATCGAATAATCAAAAGGCAAAAATAAACAGTCAATTTTGTCACTGAAATCTTTTCTCCCAACTCATTTTGGGGAACATTCTTACACCTGTGTATGACTATTTTCTGGAAATTTTCTTCCGATATGCTATCCCCTTTTTTTTACGTGACTTTTCATTTCAATAAGACTTTTCAGATTTTTTTTAAAAATGTGCAAATAGAGGTTAAACTCAAGCTTCCACGGTTTATCAAACACTACTACCCGTTATCTTGTTGAACAATATGATGGGAATATTGTTATTGTTCCTCTAGACCAGAGGTTCTCTAGCCCATTTCAGCACACACAAAGAGATAAGCTCTACTTGGATATATACCTTGTTCAAGCGAGAAAATAGAACAAAACTTCAGTGACAAACCTGAGTTATTCTGTGCATATTTATTTCTACCCGCGTATTATAACATAGTAAAGAAAGATGAAGTTTTAAATAAAACATCTTGAACCTTGAAATTATAGTTTAAAAAAAGCAACCATAATAACATTTGTATTACACATAGAAAATTAACATAACAAATGAAGATGCATACCAGGTTCCAACCAATGAGTGCGAACACAATAGAACCTTACGAAAGAAAAGGGTAATTGGATCCTTCGGCTCGTAAATATTAATAATGCTACAAGTCCTACAACTTTTATACACAAACACTATGAAAATTAACTGTGAATTTTGTTCCTGTTGAATGTGTGATGAAGCACAGAAAAGCATGCTCTAGAATCAAATTTTGTTAATGCTTATATTGCATTTTGAGTTTACTTCCAAACTAAAGTGATCACTACAATTTTTAACATTTTACACAACAAATGAAATATTACGAACGGATTTTCAATTTTTCTTTCTGTCTTGCTTTATACGTCCACCGCACCTTTATTTTTATTCAACGCCTTCCAATGGAGGTTTTCACTGCCAAACATTTTCGATGGTGGAAGCGCTTACACAACACACATTTGCTATTGTTTCGTGCTACTGGAATATATAGAAACTGCTACAACTTGATACGCGGAAAATGAAATGAAAATCCAGTTTGTTCAAGTCAGTTTATTATTATTTTTTTCCTCTTTGTTTACCGAGTTAGTATTGGGGTCGATGTGGGTAATTTTGATACACTTCTCAATCTTAGAGGATTTCGAAATTGTCAATGATTTGATTTGCACTAAACGTTAGCTAAATGATCAAGTACTGCATGAGCTCTTATTAGTAAAAGATTGCAGTAAGTAATTCTTTTTCTAACGGGCTTATTTAGAAAAAGATGTGTATCATATTTACCCTCCATAAAGGTAATTCTGATACATACCTGGGGAAATTTTGATACACCGTAGTTCCGTAAATTTTCAAATAGCATTTTGAACTGGCTGATAGTGTAGTTTTTAGATGCAGTCTTCAGTCATATGCATGCAAAATCTTTTTATGATACACCTATTTACAAGTAAAATAGAGAAAAAAGAAGCAGACACTTAGGCGATCTAAAATGGTATTTCTCCATGTAATCTTAGATATTTTTTTTCACCACCCGGATAGATATTCTTTTCATTGCTGAAGACAAATAAAAAAGAATGCCTAGGCCTATCTAATCTGGAGATTATAGGCTCTTATTACAAAGATATTTCAAGTGGTGCATCTACATTTTCAGGCTTATCTAACTTTAAATTTGTCTGCTAGTAGACAAGATTTAAAAATAGGCTAAAATAACAAAAGGTGAAAATTGATGGCTCAGATGAAAAATTCTTTAATGAACTCCTATGCTGGAGACTTACAAAACATACTGTAAACTGTAAATAAAAAAGAAAGAAAAGGAAAATGCCCTCACTAGCCTATTTCATACACATCAATGGGGTTTGGAAATCTATAAGCAACAGTCATTCTTCGGTCTTCTGGGAATTCTGGCATAGGAAGAACTGAGGTAACGTCTTTAAAAGGCACATTGCTAACATCGCTTTCTATAGATTTAAAAAGTTTTCGACTTTCATCAAAACTCTCGAATGCCATGACAACGCGCCTTCATCATCGTAATTCTGTATAACGTAAACGTATCTGTATTGTAAAGTTTTTCTTGACCCGCCTTTTAACTTTACAAGAATAAATGTTCCTGGTGTTAGATCTTGTGCACAAGGATCCTCGTCTTGAGTTTCTTCTTTGACATCATTGCTGATGCTTCATCAGTTGATATTTCAGAATCGTCACAAGTACTGGAGTCACTTTTTTAAAAACACCAGAGACCGAGTATTAAGTAAAATGAAACGAAAAGCTTGGTCATGAACAAGAGTTGAGAACTGTTACAAAACCCGAATTATTAGTGGAACAACCAGTTACCGTTTCTTAAAAGAACAAGATATAAGATTTAGCTAATCTCTATTTAAATCTCTGCAGCTTTATTGTGTTCGCATTTCAGTGACAGAAAACTATACTTTCAAATAAGACCATAGCCGCTTCCTTTTTGTTCCTTTCCCAATAAGACATTATAAATTATGGACACAGACAGCCTAAAAAAACAAAATAGTTGTAAAAGCATTTTACAAGGGCAAATTTTGTTGACTTTGGATCCCTTGAAATTATGATTATATTTTTAAATGTAATTTTGGGCTAATTACATATGAGGAGTCCAGAAATCAAGGGATATAAGTGACATTGACGAATAAAAAAAAATCTGGCAATCTTTTATACATAATCCTAAATATATTTGACACAAAGGTGCCATATATTGTACAAAGACACCTTGGATCTTCAACATGTTCATGCACAAAATATAATAATTTTGTGTTATATATATTTCTGGTTTTATATAGAAGTTTACCCTTATTTTTCTTCTATTTGTCAATGTCACTTGTATCCATTAGCTTCTGGAGTCGACATATATATTTGATGTACACTTTGAATCTATATCAACCCTGGACTGCTTTGGTGAAAACTGTATATACGTACCTGATGTTTAGAATAAAGAACTGGAATAACTATAAGCATTTTCGTTTACAAAACGTTCCATATGCTTAGAAAGGGATTTCTGTACACTACATTTTGTGTCAAGTGTGGGGACATGTTGCACGTATGTGTATCAGTCCTCTCGTAACCCTTCTCTCCCAACTCCCCACCTGAGAGACTCACAAAACATTCAGAGGGAGGAGGAACAAAGAGTCCTTGTGTAATGTGCCCATTGTGTGCAAACGCACATTACAGAAGAAAAAAATCCGTCCTTTCCCTCGTCCAACACAGTTTCCCTTTGCTGTGAAATCTCGCCTCCACCAAGTTTCCGCAATCAGAATTCTCCAGTACCACATAAAGCGTAGAAACAGTGGTCCATAATTGCGTGCAATATACAATTATGTGTATTAAATATTGGCCCCAAGAAGGCGAGAGAAACCCCCTAGAAGCGTAGCAGAGTTGAAACCTTAACAGCATGAAGAACGCTCTTGTGTGCTTTGGTAGGTGTGTGTGTTTATACGTGCGTATGAGAAAGATATATAAAGGAGAGAGAGAGAGAGAGAGAGAGAGAGAGAAAGAAAGAGAGAGAGAGAGAGAGAGAAAGGTGGTTGCAAGATTGAATATTGGTATGGGAGGTAGATAAGGGACTACAGAAGAGTTGAGCGGGAAAGGGACTCAGAATGTATTATTACATTAAAGATGACAAACTAATTATTCATAATTTTATCAAGTGTCCCTAAAATTAAGATCTGAAACTGTGAGTACAGCGTTAACATAAAGTTCAGCTTCCGTGTATTAACAGGGATCAAAGCTGCGGGGGAAGGTGATACCGACTATTAATGAGGATTCCTTCAGCCTTTCGTAGTACTACCGATGAAATGCTATCAAGAATACAGTCCCTTAAATATACTTTCACAGAAAGCTTCCTGGGTTCAGTGGTTACCGTCACAGATCTCGAATCGGCACTGGGAAGGCAGGCAGGTTCGAGAACTGCTACCGGGCATACTGATTATAGATGTTTAGGATTTCCTTCAGTTTCACCAGTCGAAAACTGGTATCGTTTGTAAATAAAGTCTCTTAACTGCTACCTTCTCCTTTCTTAGCCCCAGGGAAGTGCTTGCTGATGGACGTCATTGCTCGGACATGTGATGGGCTCATTAAATATAAATTAAAGAAATTGTAGTATAAAATTTAATGTAATAGCTTGGAAATTCGGGATAAGCTAAATTGAACAGTTATAAAAAAAATGGACAAAGAAATATTACATATTATTTTATCGATGTTTCATTTTTTTATTATGTAGCAGTATGGAGCTATGAACTGTCAATATCTTTTAAATGTTTTCAGTTTCTTTTATACACGGATCGCTATATAAAGCATCAATTCAACAAAGCATCCATTGGATACAATCAATAACCTTAAAAGACGTGGCTGAGCTGGTTCGAATTTAATTGGCTAAGGATTATAATAACGAATATGTAAAATTATATATCTATATTCTTTCGTTCTTTAGAGCGTGACAATGTATTACTTATAATATAAGTTATTTTCTTAAGGATATGCATGTTAATAACCTATTAAATGCTTGTTGTTGTGCTACACGTGTCAGTAGTGGGGTATTTCCAATGGCATTACATCATTTGTAGCTAACAACAGGATGACGCCTTTTACACTATACCACTTGTAGTCAATAATACGATGGCGCCGTTTACATTACATCACTTATTACAATGTCAGGGTGACGCCGTTTGCACTACATGACTTGCAGCCAATGACAGGATAACGTCATCGACATTACATCACTTGTAGTCAATGACAGGATGATGCTGTTGTTTAGAATGCCATAAACTGAGTTGTGAATTCCTCACACTAAATTAAAAAAAAATAATTCCTTCATGTGAACATCGTGCAGAGTTTCAGAGGAGAGACAACGAAAGGTTACGACATTTTCACAAATGACGTAATAGTAATGGCGGTAAGTCATGTCGGCTTTGTAAATCAGCATCCAATGATTCTGCTTTCAGCGATGATAATGATAACGCTTATAGACTTGACTAGAAGGTAATGTCAGTTAACTGACAATGAAAATCTTACGTGGGGGGAGTCCTCAGAATGCTGCACAATCATATCTTTCCCCCGGAATGTTATTAGACTAACCACCAAACTTAACTACCAAAAAAGAATTCCTAAGTAATGTACACATGGTAATATTATAGTTGTCGCAGCCTAACAATTCTATTCGTTTAGTTTTGTTAAGCTTCTTATAGCTAGCAGAGAATAGTTTCGATATGTTAAAGCTACCAACATCGTTCATATTTACCTTCAATGTTCTTTAACGTAATTTTTCCATATTATTTTACCTAATAGCTTGTCTTAATCTGTTTGGAACTTATTAAAATTGCATTTTGTTTTCATGATAAAACGAAAAGTGAATGACAATTACGTAAAAGGCGCTGAGAAAATCAACCTAGAGACATTTAACTATCTATAGCCGCTTATGTTCAAGCCAATTCGGTCTAAATATGGTCGATTCATAAGCTACAAATCAAAGCCAAACACATCATAGACAAATTGGATAATATCTTATATTTTTCTTAATATGCGGAACAAGGTTTACACCAAAACAAAATGAATAACTTTGAATTGTTTATTTTGATACTATTACAAAATTAAGTTTTGTGGGAGCAGGAGGTTGTAATTTTACTGGGCTGTGGAGAAAAGGAGAATCTCGAAGCGAATTGTTATTCAACACAATTTCACAAGTATCCCGCTAGTAGTGGATGTTTGTTTGTATATTTAGTGTGTACGTGTATGCATTGTATATATAAAGAGCGTACCATTTCACAGCTTCTGTGTTGTGAATGCAGATATTGTGAAATTTGGCCATTCAATTAAATCTTGAATGCAAAGCCGATTATCACATGGGATTTAACAGCGACGAAAACTGTAATTTCCCTCTTCATTCATTTACATCAACATACAATGCATAAAACCTCGCGATATGTTGACGTTTATATATTCGCAAAGAGAAACACAACTTACATTGGTATAAGCGTTGTTTGTATTGTGTGACGTCTATTTTTTCTTTCATTTTTTTTTTGTATTTCCTACTGAAACGGCCTATCAAGAGAGATACATTCACTGAATTGTTTTGAATGTAAGGTTGGAACATTTATGTCCTTTCCTGTTGCACAAAGCACGGTGGATTAATTATTAGAAATCTCATGTTATTGTGTACGTCCATGAAAGAAGCAGTTTTGTGAATATCCAGAGTTGATACGAATTACATCAGCAAACTCTAGAAATGAAAACGTCGTAGCAAAGACGGTTGAACAATTTACGAAAATCCCAAAACGGCTGGCATTCAGTTACTCCCTTGAATCGCTCAAAAACAGTCAGGTTTGAATTAGATTAGGTTTTGTTTGGTTACTTACAACAAAAATAGTTATTATATAGTATTGTTTAATTACGTTTAATTATTCGATTTATTAGATGTAAGGTCCAAATCTTGTTCCAATGAGATTGATTTTTCACTCGGGGGAGTATCTATAGTCCATCCTAAAAAAAAAACGAGCATTCAATTGATTCTGAGGAAAGAAGCCTGGCTAAAAATTTTCCTAATGTCTCGTCCTGTACGTCAGGAGGAAATTGTGTGCTTAGCTTTAGTGGGTATTCGCTAGCATATGGACGAAATACAACCTAAAGAATTAGCTGATTGTTCTTACAATTTATAGATAACCAGCGCAGAGATTAATTATGTTCCTGAGGATACCCTCCTACAGTGGAGACGTAAGGCCAGCAGTGATCTGGGGCAAGTGAAGCGGAAGGCCCCGTGAGGGGTTCACGGATTCACTAATCAAGATGAATAACTCCTCGTACATTCGTTGTAGCCTATACAGCATATTTATGAGCTAAACAGACAAAATTCTGGAAGTGATTCCTCACATTAAAACAAAACGAAAGTTCTCCGACAATCTTTCGAAATAGTTTCGGAGCTACAGGCTGCCGAAAGCGTGGGTAAATGAACTTTAGAACTTCATATTTTTAACACTACGATCAGTATAGCTAGCGCGGCATGGTACCTTTAATGATTTTAAACCTGCTCTATTTGAAAACGCGTATTCCAAAATAGTACGATTAGTGCGCAAGGGATTTCTCAAAGAAAGTAGGTGATTCCGGATTATTTATGAAGTAGAGGTAGGTTGAAATGATCATGAATTAAACGACTTCCCGTATGAGTAAAGAATATTTAATCTCTTTGATAAATAAATAAAACGTTCGATGAAATTATGCCATTCATACTCCTATTTGTTTTGCAACCACGCACGTATTTGTTAAAAAGAAAATAGTTCGGTATATGAAATCTGCTTGAGATATCGACTTGGCGCAAACGAATTATTGTTTCTTGGTGCAAAACTGTCCCATTCATGCTCATTTTTGACAATTCTTTACTTCAGAGAATGTCTGGGAATCTCGTAATTCCTTTGGGGAATCCGTTGCGCGCTCATTGCGGAATTTTGAAATATGCATTTTTGGATAGCGATAGTAAAGTCTTTGACGGTACGTACCATGCCGCATCAGCTCTACTGTTCGTGGTGTTAGAAATATGAAGCTCTAAAGTTCATTTTCCCATGCTTTCGGTATCCTCTAGCTCCGAAATTTGAAAATTTGTTGGAAGAACTTTGTCTGTGTAGTTTGTAAACACGCTGTGTATGGGAATGGTTATCGTGATTGTGTCTTATAAGCTATTACAGTCAAGCGTACCAAGAATCCTGTGACGGTATAATTATAGCGTGACCGTCCACCATCGAGATGCTCCATTGACTTACCAATTAATCATTCGTATCGGCGACCGGTGGGACTCCTCTTGCATGTGGGATCCGGGGCGTGGACACCTCTGGCTACTCATCACACCACCACTGTCTCTTTTACTAATATGAAACCTGAAAATCTATTTGAAATTCATTAAATGTTTAACGCAATTTAAAGATAATATCTAGTTGTCTGCTAGATGGACCTACACTTTTGTATTTATTTCCTTAATTTTATTATCTCTTTGCTGTCATTACTGAACTAATTAATTAATTTTCTATTGTAAATTTAATGATTATTTTGTACACCAAGGTTTATATGAATAAATGTTTTATTTTATAGTAAGTTATTTGACGTTGCTTTGATAATATCAGTTTAGCTGTACATAAAATCTTGTAAAATAAATTTGTATAGTTACTACCGATAAACTGAAAAACCATTAATGAAAAAAACAGGTCATTTTACTTCAGTATAAAATAATATTTTGTTAAGCCTTTTATTATTACCACTAGTAAATTGCTTTCCACGGATGATCTTTCGTAATTAGGGCTGCGGTGGATCAGTGGTAACGCCACTTCTATAGTTTGATCCCTGCTCATGCCCATGTAGGCTTTGTGGTGGACTAACACCGTGTGCGTATGTTTTCTCAGGGTTCTCGGGGAATTGTGCACATAAGCTACCGCCAGGCTTCAGCAGCGAGGACCCTATTTAGATGATCAATGTTCCGTTGGACAAAAATACTGCGAGACCTTTCCAACGACACCTACACCACCGTTGTTTCTAAGTTGAAAATATCCCCCGTTCTCGGGACCTGCCTCTGTGATTTGGATTACTTATACGGGATTAAGCGCATCTCGGCGAGACCTTTCCAACGACATCTCAGTCACCTTTCTACCCATAGTAGTTCCTGAGATGACAGTGGTTGACAGACGGACAGAGCACTTGTCAGCATTTGCTGCTGAACACTAAAACAGCTTGGAAAAAAATCTTGTAAACTCTAATTACTATAATCTAAGCAACTTAGATATTAATTTGATTAAAAATCTATTGGCATTAAAATACTTTTTCCCACTCCTAACTTCGATACCCAGAAAACTCCGTGTCGAAACAGATACATGAACATTATACCCTGATAGTTCTTGCATTTATTTCCAGTGGTGCGTAAGGGAGGTCCGGGGCAAATGAACTTGATTGAGGCCCGTTTGTGATCACAATCGAGAGCGTGCACTGCACCTGTGGACTCTTATTTTCCGTTATTAAGAGCCCCGCGTAAAAACTTGGGGGCTCATTTGCCAAGACAGATTATCTTCTCGCTCACTCGCCGTAACCTATACATTAGAGTGGCTATTCAGATTCTGGAGACTCAAGTGCACAAGTAAGAATTCTGAGACGACATAATTGCGTCACAGACCACGATTAATTAATTTTAACAAGAGATTATTCACTTGTGTCGGCGACCCGCAGGGGCTCTTCGGCAAGTAGGTCTCGGACGAGGATATAACTAGCCAACATTACGCCGCTACTGCCAGCCCCGGATATAGTTCAGGACGGCCAAGTCCGGCTCGAATTAACAGTCTAATGGAAATTCCTACTATTCCAGATAAGGCACCAAAAATTATGTATATTGTTCCAACATCTTTGTGGTTTGTTGCAAAGGTGGAAACGATTAAAGTAAACCGGATGGAATGATGTGCATATAACGTGATAATGTGGTGGTGATGGCGCGAGGAGCGAATGTCAAATTCGATGAATTTTTCTTCTACGCATAATTATTTTCTTTTTAATAAGTCCTACATAAAACGAACACATTACTCTTTCCTTTTTAGTAAAACACGAAAATTATATTTTATTAGACATACACACACACACACACACAATAATTTGTTGTAGGAAGAAAATCCTTCCTTTCCACCCCTACATTCTTCATGGCAGACTAAGCTAAAAATAGAATGTCAGCGAGTGCGTCATTGTTTACTGGAGTTCAAGTAGTGGTTGTTGACAAGTGGAAAAGATAAAAGAGGTTTTATTGCCGAGGGTGATATACGAATTGTATAAATGTTACATCGTTAGAATCTGTGTTCTATAAGCTTTCGAACGAGGTATCAATCATGACTCTGTGATGATTAGGGTGGTCACCAGGGCCCCCAACGTGAGAGTCTACGATTTCGTTCAAATTTCTGGCCGGCATATAAAGATTAGCGTAATACATTGTACTTGATAGTCGCGTGGTGGTGCATCTAAATACCACCTAATCAGCATCTATACTTTATAATCATAATCCATATAATAGGGATATGAGCTAGGGTATACCGCAAGTAGTGTTAAGCATTAGTATGAATAACTTACACTACTTCCGGTTATAACATCTTCTGACTTCTAGGTTTTGTGTGAACAGATTAGATCAGAAATGTAGATAATTTCAGCAAAACATGGAATTTGAAAGATTTTTTTCTTGCTATTTTTTTAAAAAAATTAACTTTGACTACTGTTGTTTTTTCTAGAAAAAATAAAACTTTAATTAATTAATTAATTAACAACAACAACGCTTTTGATTTGTCTTCCTTCGTACCTTCTTTTCTTCTCTTTCGTGGACGCACTTGAGCTGAGCCACAAGTAACTCATACGCATTTCTCTGAACGAAATCAAGGAATTATTATGTTGCTTCGATGGAAGTTAAATCATATTTTGGTAGAAAACTAGCTAGCTACTCTTAGAAAAAAGAGAAAATCTATAGTGTAAACTTGTCAAACACTACATTGTCCATGCATCATCTTACACTGAAATCTGAGATACCAGAACGTACAACTCCTAGTTGAATAGAGTACCTGTGCAAAGCGGCACTGGCATATCAAAGAGTCCAATTAACAACTTACAAGTACCAAAGATAAGTGATCTCATGAATAATTAAAACCCACAAAACTACCTTCAGATCCTACTTAGAAGATTTGTTTATAATCAAGAAAGGTTAACTTACCTCAAAAATAAGAAAGCAGGCAATTGATACTACTGCAGGATGACTCAAATCCTCATTAGTTTTGGAACACATTCATATATTTTTGGGAGATGGTATTAACGAACCATAACATCTACAAAACAAATAAAATTGCTTGTCTGAGTGGCAGAGAGTTTAATCTCTTAAGAGGCTAAAAATAAAAATGATTGTTCTTTCGCAAGTGACATCTGGGAGCAGAGATACAAAATAAAAGTTTTTCAAGTGGCAAAGAAAGGGACAAGCTTAAACGATCAGTTAAATTTGTAAGGTAATCAGAATGAAACATAGAATGCAAATACCAATTTAGCCATTTAGTTTGAACTTTTTAATTTTTTTTTAGATCTCACAGTGGTGCTTTCATAGTAGGTCAGTTACTTTTCACGAATCTCTTCTTTTGACTTAGGTGCGCATAATCCTTCAGAGTGAGATCTCACAAGGGAACGTCATGAAGTGTTGGTTCAATTCTTATAGAAATGTTAGGCCTATTTTATAGAATTCTGTGTATTGGTTTGAAATCTGGCTCCCGTCTTACCCCTGTAATTTAGTTTTCAAGTTATCGGCATGGCGACACGAGAATTTATAAATATTAAATTGCTTTTGAGCGATTTGAGGTCTCTCTTGTAGGATCAGTAATTCCGATTTACCTTATCCCTATTAGTTACTTACAAGTTGTTACAGAACAATAAACAAAGCTTGTGCCACTCATCTGCATTTTGCTATTTATTTCCAACTTTCCTGTCCGTATTTACAATGCTCTTGTTTAAGTAATATAGTATAAATAAAATGGACATTTTGAACTTAATTTGTGCAGAATGAGGATTGATTTATCTTCTTCGTCTCACACATTCAAGTATCGTTCCCTTGTAGATAACTTTTGTAAGAGATTTTCATTCTCTCCAAGCACATTTTTAAAATTTTCTTTTAGAGATTTTTGTGCTATATAAATATTTCATTTTGTATATCTAGATATCTTGTTTTGAAATTTTGTTTTGTTGGTAATGCAAAGTACAATAATTATAATTATATCACGATGCAACTTGTTTGATTAAAATTATAGAAGTTAAACATTTGAATTTCGTTAATTTATTGTAAAAGAATTTTGATTTCCGAAAAAGGTTACACTACGTATATAATCCTATTTCATATATATATATATATATATATATATATATATATATATATACATATATGAAGGTTCACATATATAGCAATGGCTTCACATTCAGAACATTCTGGGTTCAAATCCAGCGATCGGCCATCCTGAGTGAAACTGTTCGAGTGTTTTTCTTCAGTCGCACCACGCTAATACCTTCGGAATACACCCTAACCGACTTCCTTTACTTTATCCCGGCCTGAGCCAAAAACGATAAACTCAATTAAATTGAAGTTAATATATTAATAAGTTATTTAAAAAATGGCTAATGGCCTATGATCAGGTGTTGGAACTCAAGAAATCATAATGAACTGAAGCATTCTGTGAAATAATAGAGGTAGATATGCAGAGCAGGCTAAATATTTATCTATTCCTTTTAATTTCAATCGAAATTATAAATGAAAGCTTAGTATAATGATTCAGGATTGGTCCAAACTCGTTTAAGACAGCACATAACATATAATTTTGTAATTTTCAAGCTTGTCAAAAAAAAAAATTGCGAGATACACAAATCACTACAGCTTAGAAATTGATAATATAACACTATTCTCCTTGAGAGCTGGGAAAGATAGAGATAAAAAGAACTCAATTGCCGATTCCCTTCCGTCATGGAAGTGAGATTTCCTACTCCCCCCCCCCTCACTCCTTGTATAAGCATTAAATTTGTGGCTAGCAGTCGTCTATCTCCCTTAATAGTGGTCCCTAGTAAACATCCTCTGCAACCACCCTACTGTTCTCATCTGTCTCAGGAGCCCCTTCTCTCTTAGTTCTTTGTCGAAGCGGAACTTAACAATACCGTAAAGAGTTAGTTAGTCTCCCAAAGAGAGAGAGAGATAGCGAGAGATAGAGAGGGGGCGGGAGAAAGCGAGAGAAAGACAGACCCATTCTCCAAGTCGCCATAATTCAATTCTAGATTCACAAGTAGAAAACGTGCTTAGGCTTAACAAACCGACAACGGCTGCTTGGCTGGCTTAGGATGGCGCGCTGTGCGTATATTATTATGGCTCGAGTTTCAATTCAAGTCTCTCGTCTCTTTCTTTCTTTCTTTCTTTCTTTCTTTCTTTCTTTCTTTCTTTCTCTCTCTCTCTCTTTCTCTCTCTCCCTCCCTCCAGAATTCCTTCTCTTTCATCACTCACTTTCACTTTACTTTCATATTTTTCCCTCATGCTTTCTCCCCATCTCTCCTTTCTCTCTCTTTTATATTCTAACAAACTTTCGCTAAATTTAGTGAAATTGCATCTAAGAAAGTTTATTTTCACGCTTTTACTTCTCGGTTTTACAAAAGGAAGTATATACAAGATACAATAATTTGTTTTTAAACATAATTTTCATTGTATACACAACATACTTGTGGTTCTATTTCAAATTGAAACAACCTAAGAGGAACTCTACATATTAATATATTAACCGTACTTCTTGTAATAATTGGGTGTGCAATTATTATTGTAACATGCGTTGAAGGCTCAAATGCGGCCGGTCCTTAAACGTACATTATGTCCTCTCCATTTATCCCGATCTTACACTTCCTCTTATACTATTAACAAATGATTTGTTTTCCTTAATACTACCAAGAAATTATATCTGTGTTCTCTCTTCTTTTTTTTGTATTTCTCTCACCCATAGCTTCAATTAAATCCTTAACTGTGTACGAGCAATGTCCTAACTAACCCCTTTTAATTTCCTTCATTCAAGGCTGTTATAGCTTTCGATATATCGAATTCATATCGATGTTTATAAAATATCGAAACTTCGACCTTGAAAACTAGTGCGGTATTTCGATTCGATATTTCAATCTTTTGATTCAATATTTCGATATATAGATTTGATACTTAAATTCAATATTTCAATATATTGTAAGAAATCGATATTTTATAAAAATATCAAAATTCGATGTTCGTTTCAAATATCTAACACTCCTACCTAGGTGTTTTAATTTTCGATATATCAAACCGACATCGATACTTAAAAGATATCGAAACTTCAATATTAAAAGTTGTTGATGCTCGATGTATCGATATTTCAATTCGATATTTAGAGTCGATATTCTAGTTTGATATTTCGATACTGTATCAGGTTCGATATTTCAATATCTTAGTCGATATTTCGAGATTCATTTCATTTTTTGGTTCAATACTTTGTTTCCATATTTCAATTTGATATTTAGGTTCGATTTTTCGATATATCTCCAAATATCGATATTAAAAATATCGAGGTTCAATATTCAATTTCAAATTTCATTATTATTATTATTATTAATTATTATTATTCAACTCTCGTCTACATTCTTCAGTACTTACTCATTCCTCAACTTCTATGTTCGGCTGATCTTTTCCACTCTTCTCCATGTCCACGTTTCAAACGCTTCCAATGTTCTTTTGTAACCTTTCTCGTGTTTACAATAGATATATAAAATCAAGCTACAGAAAGGAAAATTTGTGATCATTGACAAGGAAATTCTGTCAGTATATTTCACAGTTTCGTGTGACTTATCTTTTGATTTAACTCGAAGATATTACAATGGCAATGCTCTCGTTAACTTGGTACAAAGAGGGATCCTGATTCGAACATTTAAGTCGATTGCTATTCCTACTACTCCTGTTACAGAAGCTTATGTTGTGGAAATTGTGTTTTCTCTGACAGCGCATGCGCAAAGATAATCAACTGACAGAACTTTCTAAAGAAAAGAGTTGGGGATAATCACAGCTATTTGAAAAGCTTGATTGCGATCTATCCTTGTAATTTGGTTCGCCTGATGTGCCTTTTTTCTTCGGTTTTTACTATGTGTTCTACCAGTTTAGGACGTAGATATTAAAACTGCAGTAAGCAGGCGAAAGTTCTCTACTCTGCTTAGCTTAGCTTAGCTTTGTTTATTTAGTAGGTCCCTTTCTTACGATAACTTAAGTTCATATTACCTCTAAGGACAACATATTAAAAGTGTGTAACAATACAAGTAGAGAAACACCTTTAAAATGGAGAATTCAATATGGCGGCTTCTTCATAGAATACTCCTATATTTTTTCTCAGAATATTTATCGTTTTTCATGTATCATCTAAGTATCACCTGATTATGTATTTTTTGATGATATCTTATCCTGTATGTGGATCACTTCTATGAAGTCACTTCAATTTTTCTCTTAGTTGTCTTCATGTTCAAATGTGCACTAAGAGAAGAGAATGCATAAATGACTTCTTACGTTCTCGAGAAGGCTTTTTCTTGTAGCATCTAACAGTGTTTCAAGAATATCGCAAAATAAGAATTTCGTGCAATCCAAACTCTATTATTAGATGACAAATACACCCAAGAAAATTTAAAATTGTATGGAAAATTCCCAATACCTTAATCAGATTTTCAAGCTCACTATTCTGAAACTGGTGACTAAAATTGAGATGTGCTTTCTTCCCAAACGGTTCCATCGATTGTAATGACTATCTTCGTACCCTACTAATGGTCTTTATTGTTCAGAATAATCAATTTGGCCTGAACATATGAAAGGTATCATATTAGGGTCTATGTCAATCATCGTTAAAGAAACAAATGCAGGCAGTGGCGCTTCCAGGATTTTTATGAGAGGGTAGCGCAGAGGAAAGAGACCAGGGACATAATCGATAATTTTCTGCTAAGTGAATGTTTTAAGTATATATTTATCATATTTTTTCATAATATTGCTAAATTTTGTCATGAAATATAACACCGGTATTTCCAAAAATTGATATTCGGAAACAAATCGAAACTTTATCTGAATTAAATTGAATTTTATTTATTGCCTCTAGGCATCTAAAGCTCAGGCCGGGATAGGGGAGGTGAAAGGATGCAAGAAGGTGTCGGTCATAGCCTATGGAGAAGGTGCTATTCCTGAATTTGCCTGCTGTAACTGAGGAAAAAAACAGGAAAAACCTCAGTCAGGATGTTCGTTCTCTGGGTGAGCCCACGACCTCCAGAATGCAACGCCAACGCTCTTCCACTGAGCACGAAGCTTTTACTGAGATAAGTTGTTGAAATAAAACTATAACAAATACATTGTTTTTTCCTTGAGGAGGAGCCCGCGCCCCCTCTCTGGATCCGCCACTGAATGCAGGTATCCCAAGATGTGTTAGTTCGTGGATAGCTTGCATGAATTCCAATCATTCTAACTTTGGAGAACGAATTGGCCAGTTCCACATCTAATCAAGAATTCTCACAGAGGCATTCTTAGTCAAAGTGTCATATTAGACGCCCGTCATCCTTATGTTCCCCTCTGATATTACTTTAGTGATATGTCTTCACGTCCTTTCCATACTAAATTCCCATTCCATGAGATGAGCTTTTCTGTATAACATGATCAACACTGTCTTTTACATACGTGCCAAAAAAATCTAACTGAAGTGCATTTCTTTCATATAAGTGGAAACAACAGTACAGATTTAAAAATTTTGTCCTCTCTGTATGAAACCAGTAGCCAATTCTATGAGCATATCAGTCACGAATTCAGGTCCAAAGTGATGATGCAGTCAGTTTCAGTTTCATACATACAGTCAAAAGGATATGCATACAGAAAAAAAGGAAATGCTCTGATGTGGGCTGATAAAAAGTGTTTTTCTTCCATCATGCTTAAAATACCAAAGTATGTGCTTATTTAAATTTTGACCACTAGAGAGCAATTAATTTGATTATGATTTAAAATTTATATTATGCCAGTATTGATTGAATAAAAATGTCTCAGAAACACATTTTTAGGTAGATTTCGAAGAAAAATATACCTATTGAGATCGGTACGATATGAAAGTATATATTTATATATTAACACGCTAGCGGCCATAATTTTGAAGATATTTGAACCAAATTTTTATATGTTGTTTCTGGGCTTAATAGCTCGGTTAAGTTCGTTAATGATCAAAATCGGTCGCCATCTTGGATCCATCTATTTTTCATATCGTTTGAGCTAGAGATACGAAATTTGGCATCAAGGTGTATTGTCACTAGTAGTTCAAGAAAATATTAGGAAATGTTGAAAAGGTCGCCATTTTGGATCCAAAATGGCCGCCGAACCCATTGTTGTATAGAATACACAGCCTAAACGGCTGCAGCTAGAAATAGCAAATTTGGTAACACGGTGCATTATCACTTGTATGTTACTAAAATATTACATTATGTATCCAAAAACGTGATCTTGGATCCAAAATGGCGGACCTAAAAACCATTTTCCAAACAGTTTGAACTAGAGAAACGAAATTTGGCATAAAAATGCTTTATGACGAGTAGTTTAGGGAAATATTACAACATTTGGGAATAGTCGCCATCTTGGATCCAAAATGGCCGCCCAAAACCCCATTTTGCACATCGTTTGAGCTGGATAAGTGAAATTTTACTGGAATGTGTACCATCACAAGTAGGTCACGACTATATAAGAAAACTTTCATAAAGTCGTCAACTTGGATTCAAAATGGTCGCCCCAAAAACCCAATTTCCAAATCATAGAAGGTAGAGAAACTAAATTTTCTTTGAAGTGTATGACAAAGAGTAGGTTACAATAAATGGGGCAAACCTCCCCTTTGGGGGCGCAGCCCCCAGTGGGAGGGTACAGATGGAAACTATGGTGGTGTAGTGCTGCAGGGAGATTTTGGTTAAGATAAAGGAGGCGCCTCCTCTCAAAAGCACTGAAGTTGGGGGCGAACCCAGTACGGGGGTCTGGAGGCAGCGCTCCCAGCGAAACAAAGCGAGTATATATATATGAATGAATAATATATATATATATAATCAGCTCTTGATGAATAATCAAAAAACAATAAATAGTTTCTCGATAGCGCTCATATAAGGCGAGATTTAAATTTTTGAAAATAAAAGAACTTCGAGATCTACCTTAGCTTGTAGGCCTACCGAAAGGGATTTTTTATTTTTTTAAACGGTTAAAAAATGGAAATCGAACAATCATTCATAGGTATTGGATAGAAACCATTACCTGTTAGAGGATACGCTCTTCATGGTAGATATTATGAAGTCGGCAAAATTAATAATTTTTTTTAATGAAAAGAAGGCGGTGTATGATTTTACCCGAAATATATTTGTAAGTTAAGTTTTGACATAAATATATTCTTGTGAGATAAAATGAAATATGGCTGACCTGGTAGCCGTGTGGGTTAGGGAGCTAAGCCAGTGACTCGCAGGTCCCGAGTTCGAATCCCGACGGAGGCATGGATGTTTGTGGATTTTAACTAGAACGTGACGCATAATCGTAGCGGATCGTAGTCAAAAGTTACTAGAATGACCCATACAAAATAAAGTTTACCAAAATTTATAATGAAATGTGACATTAGGATGAACCGTGGTTGACATACACATTGAAAAGTTTCTTGTTTATTTATAGTTTCTTATCATTTTGAATTAGGTAAATATGTGAAAATTAATTGAGATAATTAATGAGAGAAAGACATAATCCACAAAGTCAATAAGGTCGTTATTACTATTTCCTTTCATTCGTCTGATCTCTGTCTGCAATTTCATTATCACTATTTGTTGTCGGATTGACCCAGGAGCTTCACGGTTCATCCGGCAACAAATAGTGATAATCAAATTGCAGACAGAGATAAGGTGAATGAAAGTAAATAGTAATCACGACTTTATTGGCTTTGTGGCTTAGGTCTCTTTCTCTCACTGAATCCCTGAATTGATACTAGGTATAGTCATGGGCGCCCATCTTGTGATTTTCAGAGGGGGGCAAAAATAAAGTGACAGTTTTTCTATGTTTTAGTAAAAGTTATCAACAAGATAACCACTACAATATTTACTAAATTAAGGGCGCAAAAAGAACCATGTCATAAAGTACATTAAACCTACCTTAAAGTATACTGGAAGTTGATTTTAAATGCTTAAAAGAGTATAATAATGTTCATGACTTAGTTAGTAAACTTTAAGATATTATTTATGAAATAATTATCAAATGTGTCCCCTGCAAAAAAAAAACAAAAAAAACTGTGTTCCAAAGTATCTGTCCTGGTTTACTAAAGACGTTATTAGGAAGCTCAATGTTAAAACAATTTATTATATAAAGTCTATACATACAAAATTGAAAATTTAAAACCCTACTATCAGGAATTTGTTCGATTGCGTAGGGAAGTCAAGAAAGACATAAAAATAGCCTATAAGACCTTTATATCAAATTCTGAAAATAATATTAATGATGATCCAGGTTAATTGTGGAAATTTATTAAAAACAAAACATCTTCCCCAAAATATATTAAAATTTCAAGGTCAGATTTATGTAACAATGAAGAAATAGCTAATACGTTTGCACAGTACTTCCAATCAGTATTTGTATCCTCTTCTCAACCGTTCACTAAATTTGATAGCAAATCTGAATACTGCCAGTTGATCAAATACATTTGAACGAAATAGGAAAGGCTGCCAAGAATCTAAAATCCAAAACGAACCTTACAATTGTTACAGATTTTATCGGAAACTCGTTGGACAAAGGAAAGAAAGTCGATGCAATTTATATTGACTTTGAAAAGGCACTTGACAGACTTAATCACAATGTATTACTAGGTAAATTAAATCACCATCACTTCTCTCTGCCTTTGATTAGGTTCATGTGCTCTTAACTAACTAATCGCAGACGGTCTGTTCTATTTAAGGAACACAAATCTGACGAATATATAGCACTGTCGTGAGTCCCGCAAAGCTTGAATCTTGGACCGTTGTTATTAATCTTATTCATTAACGACCTACCGCAATTCTTACCAGATAATGAAAAGGTGCTATTTGCGGATGAGCTTAAATATATGCTAAAGTTAATTCCATGAAGATCCCATAAAACTACAGCATAGTTTAGGCAACTTCACTAACTGGTGCGTTATCAATCAACTTGCAATTAATACGAAGTTTTATCATTCAGCACAAATAAAACGATTTATACATTTAATTGTTAAATTCATAAGTAGACCCGACGCAGATAAAAAAATCTTGGTGTCACGTTTGATATGAAATTAACGTTTAACAGCGACACAAAAACTATTATAAATGAAGCTCTTAAAATTCTAGCATTTGTAATAAGAATGGGAAGAAAATTTAACAACGTTTCTACATTAAAGAAAATCTACTATGCTTATGTTCATTAGAGCAAAGACGTAACATTTCTGATCCGTTATTTTTTAGGAAAATAATTCAAAATGGCTTAGACTGCACAAACTTGATATCATTGTTACAGTTTCGTGTCCCATCATTAAAACCTCGCGTAGACAACACTGGTCTCTTCCACTGCAAAAAGGCAAGGACAATATAATTATGAAACCACCAATCTGGAGAATATGTAACTACCTACAATGAAATGTGTAGAACTTCCATCGAATTGTGATATGTCTTCGTCTTCGAACGCATTTAGAAATATGGTAATAAAACATGTCTGTAAATGAGCATTTTAAATATCGACACTCTAATGACATGTGAGTGTATCTAAAAAGCACAAGGATATCGGGCGAAAATCGGTCCAATACTGGGCCAATAACGCGGATATCGATCATGGTTGGCCATTCTGACAAAACATCGTTCGATATTGGCGTGATACGATTTTTCGACATTCAATGCCATTCCTAAAACATGAAAATCAAAAAAAAGGTAAAAAAAAAAAAAAAAACTTGGCAGTTTAAAATATTACCTTAAGAGAAAATATCACTCTATGAAGTTCTCATTAGGTGATATCGATCTACACTGGCCGATATCGTTACAAAGAATGTCTTATGTATACGAGAAAGTTTATGTAATCGATAAATAACACAAGTTATACCAAAACAACAAGTATGAAGCTTCTACATGCTCACTGCTTATAGTTACTCTCTGATGAAAATG
Organism: Lepisma saccharinum; assembly: GCA_022664845.1. Lineage (NCBI taxonomy): Eukaryota > Metazoa > Arthropoda > Insecta > Zygentoma > Lepismatidae > Lepisma > Lepisma saccharinum. The sequence continues at coordinate 190,132 of JAGDQP010000142.1, forward strand.
TCACCTTTATGTCACCAGATTTTATATCTGATGAGGAAACCGTTCTCCGGTGGGACACGAAAATCCGCATGAAACTTCCACAGTACATTGATGATGTGTTCAAATGAACAGCTCTGTACTACTACGTTTTGGAGTTTCGCGAAACACGAGCTACAGGACTTCAAAGTTTTCGAAATTTTGTTCTGAACTCCTAAAGCGTAGGAAAAACTTTATACATATGTGTTGAAGTTACACATTTCTCATTCACTTGTATATAAAATGTTGCGCTGAAGATAATTTAAATGTTTAGATTAAAGTTATTGATGAAGTTCACGTGTTAATTAATTGATCTCATCTCCACCAAATCCGAATATTAAATAAATACGAGGTGACCCAAAGAAAACTTTCCATTCCGTTAATTTCATAACCAATTGATTTCCAGGAGTTATCCCGACACATGTCCTTTCTAGTTTAAAGGAGAATGTTCCATCGTGGTCAAGCATTGCATGCTGTCCCATATTATTGTGGTCTAGTGACAAAAAGTGAAATTTTCTTAAATGACAACATGGGTGAAGTGACTCAACGTGTCAATGGTCTTTATGTTCTATTTACAAAAGCATGTGATCAATTACTAGTTTCTTTAAAAACTTAGCGGGAAATTTCGTTTGTAACTCTCAAATATTATAAAGTGAAACTTGGTAGGTTAGGTAATATTTTACACTATTTAATGTTATGAGCGCTCCAACTGCCATCGTTAGTAGAAAAGAACTCCTAAAAATATCACTGTGACAAAATTTAAATGTGCTATCTCATGTTTTGTGATCCAAAAGCACCCAATCCCTGTGATGAATTCGTTAATGCCGCGGATTCGAACCGATGTGCTTCGTCTTCCCAGTGAGCAATGCTGATCTGAAATTCGCGGCATTAACGAATGCATCAAAGGGATTGGGTGCTTTTGGATCATAAAACACGAGACAGCACGCTTAAATTTATCACAGTGATATTTCATGGATTTCTTTTATACTAATGATGACAGTTAGAGCGCTCATAACATTAAATAGTGTAAAATATTACCTTACCTACCAAGTTTCATCAGCGTGTCGGGATTCCTCCTGGAAATCTATTGGTTACGAAATTAATGGGATGGGAAGTTTTCTTTGGGTCACCCTGTATTTATTTAATATTCGTATTTGGTGGAGATGATATCAATTAATTAACACGTCAACTTCATCAATAACTTTAATATAACATTTAAATTATCTTCAGTGCAACCTTTTATATAAGAGTGGATAGGAAATGCATATTTTAAACAAATATGTATGTAGTGTTGCCTACTCTTCAGGCGTTCAGAACAAATTTTCGCAAATTTTGAAGTCCTGTAGCTCATGTTTCGCGAAACACCGAAACGTAGCACTACAAGAATGTTCATTTGAATACATCATCAATGTACTGTGGAAGTTTCATGCTCATTTTCTTGTCCCACCGGACACAATTTCCTTGTGAAATAATGAAGTGCATAATGGACGGATTATTCCTGAAGGATGACTTTTGATTCTTGAAGGCTGAAGGATATTAAGAGAGTGGCTAAAACAACAAACAGCAAATCAGAAGGTTGCATTTATATTTTTTTTACTATAAATGAAGACAAGAAAATAAGACGCGTAATGCAGTAAAGACGGGATGTAATCAAGATCACGTTTTAAAAAAAGCAGCATAAAAATATGAGTAATTCTCTTTATTAAAACAGTATCATAAGATACAGATACAGAACCGATACAGATCAATATCGGCACTGATCAGAATCAATATTGACAATATGGGCAAAAGTGTTTGCCATTTTATATTAATAGATATCGGATAATAACGTCAATGAAAATCGCAAATCACGCGTTATTGATTTCGTCCTTAACTGAACTGTAACGTAGGTAGTTTGGAAAGAATTGCATCTTTTGTAGAGCTTATTGAGAGCTTTTATTCTTTGAGCTATAACAACACATTATTAAATGCCTTGTGGGCAAAACTGACTTTACAAACATATTCCAGGTAAAATTCTAGATTGATATATGATATTATAGGATCAGTTGCACATTACAAAAATGATCGAGATTCAATATTGGCAACGTTAAAATGGGAACCGACGTTAATGTGTCTAACATATAATAAGTAAAACTAATAAAATTTTATGAGAAACATAATATTCTTATGTTTGCATTTAGACTGGGGCGCATGACAAATATTTAGTAGTATTTGCTAAAGGCGGGGAAATTGTGGTCTTAGATATATTCGTAAGTGATGCATGGGTCATTCCATGTGAAATCAACCAAGCACTGGTTGCTCGACAATTTCGATTTTTTTTTCATATTAGCACCATAGATAGTCTTGTTAGTACTTAGTAAGCCGTATGAAACATTATTTTATTTTATTTTTATCAGCAGTCATTTTGAGCCTAGGCTCACTTTTCTTCAGTACGGCAGGCAAAAATAGGGGTTTGCAAGGGTTTCGAAGAAAAGCCACTGCTGTCTTCTCATTAAAGATAGAAAGTTCTCGTCTTCACTTGAGGAGCCCACAATTCGACCTTACTCATGAGCAAAATCATAGGTTTTTATGGACCATTTAAGGTGACTTGGAGTAGAAATAACAAGTTGTAATTTTTTGTGTAAGAACTATGCTTAGTATAGTTTCCAGACATGTAAGAAGAAAGTTCGGCTTTGGCGACCTTCCTAGCGTTTCTTGACCTCTAAGTTGAAAAAAATAAAAATGTAGGATATTTCAAGGTCAAATTTTTGAAAAGGGGGACCAGATAAAAGTTATTGGTTTTACTCAACAATACTCCTGCTAGTACTGTACAAAACCTTGTTGAGTATCGTTTTGTGGTTTAAAGTGATATTGAAGTTATAGGCTCTAATACATGAGTAAAAGTATTAATAGTTAGGCAATCGGAAATACACCATTAATGAACTAAATATAAGTTTTCTCTGCTAATTATTTTATTTTATTTTAACCAAGTTTATCTAATAGTATTTAGATTACCTTAAACTATCAATTTACTATACAGATATTGCTTCATTATCCTGTATAAAATAGCATATTTCTTTAAATAAGCTCGTAACTTAAGTGACATTTGTGTCCAGTCGCAGTGGTAAAATTTCATGGTGTCAGGATCAATATCTAGCGCTGTCAGAATCAGTCAATTTGACCCAAACAATATATATTTTTTGTTTTGCAAATCAACCACCGTACCAAAACGACATGGGACCCACATAGTTCCGTGGAACCCATATCATCAGTGTCGATCAATACTGGTCCATTTTAACCCCCTTGACGTGATGTGAGCCCCGCATGGGAAATACATGGGTGTGCATATAAAGAAGTGAAGTCAGTATTTTATATAAAATGTATTAATTTGTTGTGGAATCAATTTTAATCATTTGATTAAAACGTAGTACGTAAGTAGTAGGAGTAATAGTTTGAGAGTTCGAAGTTCGTACAACGCTATTTCTCACCCTCTATAATACATTGTTTTGGTATTTGCTTATCACTGGTAGTGTGATCCAGTCGGTAAAACACTGTATTTGTAACTAAACGATTCTTGTCCGCGTCCTGCTTGGGGTCTATTTTTTATTTGTTTTCCAGCAGGCCTATACCTCAAAACGTAATGGTGTCTTGCTTTTGTCAGTCAAGTTTTTGGAAATTTCCATTCAGCTAGGTTGTCTGGCTTTATCATGAATGTTTCTGACAATTGTAGGGTTTAGATGGACAAAATGTTTGTCATTCTACCTGAGGCCCATGTCGACATCGATATGGGGCCCTTTTTGTTATTTAATATTGATCCACATTGGCCAACAACTTTGCGCTACACAGGAAAGTCATTGAAGATCCGCTTGGTGTTAACAACATCAATTTTATACCAATTGTTTTCTTTTGAGGTTGCGATGACTTTACCTATAAACCACCTGTTGCCATAAACACAAACAACATAGTAATTTTCTCTTACATCAGTAAATTCAGTCACATTTTTATGATATATCAATTCTGAATTCTGTGTGTCTAGTATGAGATGATGCTGATATTCAACTCATCGAAAGAAATTTGAGAAAAACATGGAATAGCAAAATTGACTACTCTTAAAAAGAACTTCAATTATATTGTGTTCCAAGCAGTCACTGATAATATAAATGCTTTTGGTGCAAAGAACACCAGTAGACTCACTCCTGAAATAAAGAAAACTGGGTGAATGGTGGCTTGGGTGTTAACCTAAAGGAAGCTTTGATATGTAACAAATATGTTGTTTTCAGATAAATCAGCAATCACTCATCCTCAGAGATTTTTTTTGTTGTTGTTGCTTTTAGAAATTGTGACAGGTTTCAATCGCTAGTATCGGTTCGTTTGAACGTTTTAGTTTACATGCGAAAAATTAAAAAAAAAACTAACATTCCTGTAAAGACGCCCATGGTTCACAACCAAATGGCTATCAAGCTGTAATTTCTAATGTCTTGTTATGTCACAAATTGCAAGAATCTGCTTCTGTATGCATATACCTGTCAGAAATTGTTTCTCAAAATTCTAACCCTATAATGTAGAACAAAAACAATTTTCCAATTTTCCAATTTCCCAATTTTCAAAAATTTGTTCTTGAAATCCCCGACATTTTGATTTTTTTCAACTTCGAGGCCAAGAAATGCTAGGAAGGGCGCCAAAGCCAAACTTTCTTCTTACATATCTGGAAACTATACTAAGCATAGTTCTTACACAAATAAAATACAACTTGTTGTTTCAACCCCAAGTCACCTTAAATGGTCCATAAAAAACTATGATTTTGGTAATGAGTAAGGTCGAATTACGGGCCTCTCTATTCCAGGTTTCGAAAATATTTTTCAGAATTTTTTTATAAATTTACTGAAAGCCCAAAATATCTTCTTTTTTTTTTCAGCCAATGAAAATCAGCACCTTCTATCTTTAATGAGATGGTAGCAGTGGCTTTTCGTCGAAACCCTTGCAAACCCCTATTTTTGCCTGCCGTACTGAAGAAAAGTGAGCCTAGATTCAAAATGGCTGGTGATAAAAATAAAATAAAAATTGTTTTATACTGCTTACTAACAAGACTATCTATGGTGCCAATATGAAAATATCAAAATGGTCGTCCAACAATTTACAAGAAAATGGTCGATTTCACATGGAATGACCCTCATACTACCCTTTGATTAACAAAGAGAGTATGTAGTTCCACTTCGGTAATTGGTTGTATTGTAGATAGGCTGTTCTGAGAAAAAAAGTAATTGGAATTGATGATGGTATACGTTTATGAATAGCATGATGTCCTCTGGGCAAATAACGGACTTGTAAATAGATAGTTCTGGGTTAAGAAGTATCAGTAGCTAGCCTGCGTTCTGGTTTAGGAAGTCTCTAGGAACCTTTTTAGAACGTTGATAGATGGGGATGGTGATGCCTAGAGGGCTAGCTAGATTAAGATCTTTGAAAGTTCGTCTAATGTTTTGCGCATATAACAACGTGTGTCGTGTATATAAAATCGAATTGATTTGATGAGTGTTGAGCTTATGTGAAATAAGTGTGAAAGAAATTGTGAATATATTACTAAAAGCTCCCTTATATAATTTTTTGAAAATCATCGATGAACTATAGAGTCAGGGACTATTACAAAATATAATCTATATAACGGTTTCGCATTCAATAAATCAAACATCTTTACAAACTTAACCACAGATGCTACAAGCTGACAAAACCAGCAATATTTATGTTTAAAAAAATGGCCACATTGAAATAATTTCATACGTGCAATCTCAAGAAATAACTCAAGAACATTATCTCATTAAATCCTTAATTCCTAATACCTCATTCCTAATTCTTTCTTCCTGACAGACATGCCTATAATTTTATTAACACATTTACAAACCGAAATAACCAGCTAAAAACCTAAAGTGGGTTGCCTGGATGCCTGGTGCTTGCGGAATGGTCCTGCTTCAGGATTCGATTCCTCTAAACAAACTTTACACAATTCCCAATACATTAGATAAAAATATCCAAGAACGAAAGTAGCTCTAATGTAGGCTGACCACATTTTCTCGAGACAAAAACGAGACATTGGGATGGCAACAACGGGAAAAGAACGTTTTGAAGAAAATTTTGGTTCATAACTTTTCTTTATCAGTGTCGATAAGCAGTCGATTGCGCGAAAACTTTGGCCATGACGCAGAGACTGCTATGCAAGCAACAAGAGCTTCGCTTACAGTATACCCCATCAATGTTTATGTGAAAGAGTAACGAATTCCGGTCTCCCAAAATGAACTGGGAATCGCCGTGGCTCAGGTGGTAGAACGTCTAACTGCGAATAGGGTTCAAATCTTGTCCAGAACGTTGGAGACTTTTCTTGTAGTGTTCCCATTCTTGGCGCTCTGAAGAGCACTCAGCCTCTTATCCAAAACGAATTCACTTGCCTCTCAAACTGTAGTAGTTTGCTCCCACAATGAAACTAGTAATGTAACTTAATTTAACCTAACCAGAAATATGCAAGAAGCTTCTTACATGTATTAAAAGACAAGAGGAATCAGTCTAGTTACTAGTGCTAACAGGTTCAACATTGGCATTTTCATATGAATTATTACCGAGGGCCGCAAAGTTTTAGCATTAAAGATCATAATTAAAACTGCATTTTCGACTCTTTGGTATTTGCAAGGGTATATTTAACTTTTTATAAAGTAAAACTTCAATATATAAAGAAATTTGAAATTTATACCACCAGCATTGAATAACAAGGCGACTGATAAGAATAAAGGCAAATGAAAACTAATGCTAAAGCCGAAGCGGAACTTGTCTTGTTTTAAAATTCTCAGTGTTAAAAATTATAAGCGCTATTGAGAGAAATTAATAATAAATATGTACGGATATGTTATAGCCGCAAATGTTAATTAATATATTTGATTATTTTTTTTAAAAAATAAAGTAATATGAAAACATATTTTAATTTTTATTGAAAACGGGACAAAAAGGACATTCATTCAAATCGACGGGACGGCCGGGAAGTATAAAAGAAATGTACAGTCCCATTCAAAACGATACGTTTGTCACCCTACTCTAATGAGAAGTCCCTCCGAGTAGCCCTGTGTACGTACAATTTACTTTATTCCTTGCTTGTGTACAAATTTTATACGGTTAGCATGATTATAAAGCCCTGCAATTTAAATTATTTAAACCGAATGCCAAAATGTTAAAAGCAAGACAATATGCAGTTCAGCACCAATACTTTAGCATTAGTGTTTTATTTCCACATTTGCTGAAATCGTAACTCGTTTTACCCTGTGCTTGGAAGTTGTTAGTTTGGTTTTATCAACATGCACGGCAGTGCATGAGCCAAGTTCTTCACGTCAGAAAACATCAGCACTGCCAGAAGCATGTTATACAGGAACAAGAGTTTATGGCAAAATAGACGATTTGGGGGCCCCGTAAGAAAAAAGATGTTAAAGATAGGAATATGAGCTTTTGCCGTTAAGGAGATATGGTAAATATGTGAAGATGTACAAAAGCCTATTCAGTGACATCATGACCCTGTACATAATCAATTTAATATATGCAATTAATACATAGCTAGTGACATGTCATAGCCCCTATCCTGTAGCTACATCTTCCACATAGTACATACATTTAATATATACCTGGTGACGTCATAGCCCCTCTGCTCATGTCCCTTATGGACATATAATAATGTAATGTGCTATATATACTAACAGAGCAAGGAAGCAAGCATTGTATATATATATAGCCTTCTTGCTTTCACACGCTTGAACTACTGCTATCGCAAGGAATTATTGCAGCATAAATGCTTCCGTGAAAAGCGGGCCCAACAACGTTTAATTGCTTATTTGAATTGATTATGTATATTACAGCTCCCTTTAAGTCCGGTAGATGATATTATCAAGCAATATTTTGTGACATGTTCATTTACATACATTTCACAGTCTATTGTATTAAATTTGAGAAGTAAACTAACTCAAAATATTTACATGTATTTTCTTTTGTTGATTTACAAATTTTGTAAACATATTCATTTCAGAATATTGAACTCTCTTTGCCTCACATATGGAACAGTACTGTTCTTGCAAAAAGATATCAACGAATGACATTCTTGCAGAGTGTTCAACTGCTTCCTAATTCTGATAAAGGTCCGTTATGATTTTGTGAACTTTATTTCTGAAAATGCTTAGCACCATTCGATGGGGCATCCAAAGAAATCCGGGAGACAGAGATTTGTATCAGTGGAACCAAAGTAGGCAGGGAGAGAAATGACGTCAAAGTTAAGAGAAGAAACTTTCTTTTGATCTTCTTTTTTAGCCATTGAAGGCGCTGCAGTCAACAAGAACTTGAACTACATCACTGGAAATGCATAGAATCATTTCAGAAGAGTATCTAACGAAACCTCCAAACATACATTTTGTGGATATCAAAGCCAAAAGTAAAAATTGGCCGCGTAAAATGATTGCGGAACACAAGATTTTTTTTCGTACAGCTAATTATGTGCTTTCTGTTTCACAAAGATCCATTAGAATTTTGTGAATTCGATTCCTTAGGTGTTCTATTGATAGGTACACAATGCATTTTCAACCATCGAATTCATTTTCTTGGTAACTGCTGCGTCTCTACTGTAGTGTCTTCAAACTAGACTCCCTTTCTACATCTTTCCTACCCCATCCAGGGCTAACTGCAATAGCCGAAGCTTCTTTGTTGATTGCCCAATGGCTTTGTTACACTATTGTCGTGCCCGAGCGAAGGCGTATTTTTTCGATCTTTGAAGTCAGTTTTCTCCACACTATTTATGGTCCTCCGACACAAATCCTTACTGGTTTTTCTTTGGAGGAGGGGTGGGGGAGATAAAAGCATTTTCAGAAATCGTAATAGTACCTTGTAAGAAAGAAATCACACAAGAATCTGTACAAAATTCTTTCTTTGGGTTTGAAACCTATTTTACGCGACCAGTTTTTACTTTTCGTTTTAAATATTCGCTGTTTGAAGGTTTCTTTAGATGCTCTTCCGAATGATGTTATGCATTTTCAGCTAGCTAGTTCATATTCTTGTTGACTTCAACGCGTCCAGTAACTGGAAAAGAAGAAAGATTTTTTCGGACTTTGATGCCATTTCAATCTATCGCTATTTAGAGAGTTTTCACCGATAAAAATATCTGTTTTCTGAGTTTCTTCGGATACATCAATGAATGGTGCTGAGCATTTTCATAAATAAAATTCACAAAATTGTAATAATCCCTTGTCGGTCTCCCGCATTCAGGTTTGTTTTATATTACTAAATTTAAAATTGCATTGTAATTTTATCTGTAATTTTAATGCAGCTCATTGATAAACACTCATAGCTTGAACCTGTCACTTGCAGTCCCTTAAACATATCACGGCTTAGGCACAGGTGAGTGTCTGGCCCATGAATATAAGGTAAATGCACAAAATAAAAAAAGACACTAAATATTATGTTCCCGAAATACTTTTTTTGGGTTTCTTTACGCCGAGGGAAATTGTCCCTTACATATGCGAGGGACTTTCGACCCCACAGCACATGTTTGGCCATTAAATTAGAGTTAAGTAACTGAATAAATACTCCCAGACAGTACGCAATAAATATAGGTTCTACACAATAGAAAGGGAGATATATTCTCACTATATACTGTGGGGGCTGAAAAATAGTGTAACTAATTTGTCCGTGTTTCTTTTTATGTGTAATAGTTATTTTGTTTAATTTGGAGGTTTACTGTATAGTAGATTCTTTTATGGTAGAGCATTTGGTAGGTCTTCTGACGTTCCTAACGAAATAACATAACCAAAGTATCCTTCCTGAAAATAAACTTAATTATTTCACACTGGCCATTTCGGGCTCCTGACCTCAATCCTTGAGAAGTTTCCTAAGGAGAAGAATTATTAGTCTAGGTGTAGGATACCTTTATATTTCCAATTCTGAATGGATCTCGAGAAGTGATTTCTTTTCAATAAATTTTATTTAACAATAAAAATAAAGCAATAACAAAATAAATAAAGAATAAGGTAACAAAGTTATCTTGAGAACTTAGGACTCGTTATGACTTTGAAACTTTCACAAATATACAATAGGGCAACTTCGTGAGGCGAAGCTCTCAATCCATATAAGGGGGAGTTACATTATTTAACTTTTCTTGCTTTATATATAAATACTAATGGTACATATTTCTAATTAATTGACAATATCCAATTTGTGGAATACTCTATTTCTCAAGCTATAACTTATATTACTAAACACAGAATAAGAGAATAGGGATCGATCGGATACATTTAACAGAGAGAGAGGGAGAAGCATAATTAAACATAATCATATCATTTCTCATCGCCAAAGTCCTCTTAGTGTTCAGAAATCTCATAGCAAGAAGTTCCATTGACACTTTTCTTGTAAGCAGGCCGTTATATCCCGTATGACCTGTGACCCAAAACTACTTTACTGTGCAATTATTTCTTGCCAGAACTTACGTATCTAATTCCTTCCCGTATCGTTAATACATTTACTATAACTACTTCAAGTATTTTCTTCTCAATAATAGAAAATGTCAAACTAATATTATTTCTAAATGCAAAGTGCTATGGAAACATAATTGCTGAAGAGATTCTGAATTATTTTAAGCAAACAAATACTAACACTCCATATCAATCTCGGAAAGGGGGATTATAGAAAAACATTATTCTAAAGTCTACTAAGTAAATTGAAATAGATCTGACCTTGTATCGATGTTCGTCGTTCTTCTTCAAATCACACACTGACACACAAGACAAATACGAATAGCATTTTAAACACTTTCTGATTGACGTAGTTTCTTCTAGAAATTTCGACGTGACGTTAATTATTGCGTTATCTTCAGAGAATTAGTGATTGCACGTGTTGTTTGTTTTAAGCCAAATTACGTCTTTTAATTGTTTAGGGAAAACAAGGAATTTTGCGGTTAGGAATTAAGGATAGAAGAGTCCATCTTTCCTGTTGATCAATTCTGAAAGGATATCATTCCGGAGCCAACCCTCGTTTCGTGGTTTCCAAAATTCTGTTGTTATAATAACAATACATAGTCACTTCCTTTAATAATTGCTAAAATAGCTTTGCAATCAATACCACAAAATCCTGTTCAGTGGCATGATTTCATCATATATGCAATTCATTCTCAAGACAAAAATACACACATTTCCTTTTGTCTCATCCTTTCTTACAAACACGGTTTATGAACCATAGACCGTCATCATTCCGTTATAAGGAAAACAGGTTGGGATTTTGAATAAGTTAGGAAAAGGAAAATATAGAAGGAATAAATTGAATATTCTGAAACAGATTATTTAATTTATCTGCCACAGATACTCCCAGACTTATTTCGTTAATTTGAAAAATTAAAGCAGGAACTTATTCAAAAGTTGAAAAGTGTATCACTATTTCTCTGGTGAGGGGTGTGTATAATCTAATCAAAATATAGGGGTGGAATTCAACAAGGCGCAATAGCAAAAATGTGTTATAGTTTACTTTAAATCGCGATGGAGTAGTAGTTCAGGTTGCTTAAAAGAGAATATCACTATTGGTCAAGACAACATACCAGAATTTTAAAAATATTAGCCACATAAAAATATAACAGATATTTCGTCGGAACTACATTTCAATAATTTAAAGTGAATTAACATTAATATGCTCGTTGTTTCTATATTAAAATGTCAAATTATTGTCATATTTGATAAGAATTTAAAGTTGGAATGATATGATTACTTTTGAGATAATTAATCCTAAATTCTAAAGTCTATATGAATACTAAACTTAATCTAGGTTTCAATATTAAAATTGACTTAAATCTAACATACATTTTCGTTACTTATCAGAAAACAATTATAATAATAATGACATGCATGAATATTGAGTACCAACCAACCATGATTATTTCTAATACAACTTTGTTATGAATTACCATTTACTAAATTACATATTCCATTACTGATTTTAGTTTCTAAATTTCAAAAATAAAATAAAATTTTAATTACAATCATTAAATAATTTTTCTCTTTTAAATTTTATCTTTTGCATGATTCAATGTTTATAGTAAAAGCTTGTCAAAGCACGGTTTTGCAAACGGAAGTTAACTAACAGATAAGAAAACATAGTAACCGGAAGTATACTACGTTGATAAAGAAGGTTCATTCATTTCTCTTGATTATATTTTTTTTTCATTGAAGCACTAATACAAAAGACTTCTGTTGAAACATTTAACACAAACATTCACTGCACTGAAGATTTTCACTAGGGAGGCAGGATCTCATGTTGTTTCCAGGATAGTTTTAAACAATATAGATTATTGAAGGAGAAAGTTCCATAAGCTGGATGTAGTAAAGCACAAGGGAAGACGAGTGTTATTCGTATAATAAATTATCAGTGGGTCACTATAACTATGGGAGATTCCAAGAAATCATCTTCTTCTTTTTGCATTCCAGGGCAAACTTTTTATCTTTCTGGCAATTCTGCGTCTTTTGGTTAACGAGAAATTTCAATCTTTCTATTTTCGTATGGAAGGGCTTAACAAAGGAGTTTGCTTTCAGGGTTAAAGGATTAACTTACTAGGATAGGGAAAAATTTATACGTATCTTCTTAGCGTGATAGGGAAGAGAGAGAACAGAAACTTGAAGCGATGTATATCATTGAAGTTGAAGATTATCAAAATTTTGGAGAATTAGTAGAATATCGAGAGTTGTTCGTAGAGTAAGAGACAAGTAGTGTTCACTTGTTGCGAAGTCTCTGGATAATCAATTTCTTCATTCGTTTCCAGGTACAGTACTGGGTTCTGCTTTTCGTTGTCCTTTTTCTTAATAAATTCAGCTTCGATCAACTTTATAGCTGTTGACGTTTGTAAGCAGACAGTTTCGTCGTGCTGGAGTTGCTGACAATTTCATCATTCGTGTAAGAGGAGGGGGGTTGGATAGGAGTCAAGGTGCTTTTTAAAGGTTAATATAACTTTTTGGGGTTCTAGGTTAAGATGGATTTAACTTTAGGAAACGGGTAAAGGTTTATATTCTTCTTTCTTCTAGTCCTTTCCGGGTTCTATCTATATTTTCTTTTTTCCTTCATTCTGGGTAGTTCCAACTTCTAGTAGCAAAAGAGGTAGCTATTTCATTAACTAGTTGCATCCGTGAACAACAGTACCTTTAAATTAGATAACAGGCATTAATAAAAGAACTAATTCAAACATAACAAAAAAAATCATTTCTCTAAAATATAATAAATCATCAAATATTAAATGCAAAGTAAGCAATAGGATAAAATAAACATCAGAGAAAAGTTGAACAGAGTTAAATTTTTACAATCAAGATCTGATTGCTTATAAGAAATTAAATGTAGTGTGCTTCTAAATGTCTGAGTCAAAGTAACTTTTAAAAGTATCTTCCGAAGAGAGAATTTTAGCTTTATTTTATAAATCTTAAATATTGGAATTTTATTAATTCAAAATCTAATTATTTTATCAACACTTTGAATTATTTATTTATTTTACTCATTAGTTACATTTATCAAAAAGAGATTCTTAAAAATCAAGAAAAAGGAAAAGTAGATACAATCTATTTTTGAACTATCGTTGTGAAATTCTATTTACCAACTGAAGTAATTATGACTATATCGTGACGTAACCTTGTTGTATTGGGCTTCTATCTGAAATAAATGGAACTTGACTTTAAGTGAAACTTACTGACTAAATTTATGGTTAGAGGAGAATTTCAATTCTTCTACATAATTTATATACTTTTTATACATGTCTTATACGCTGTATGATAGATTCTGCACTTCCAATACACAATTTATACACTAGTACATTTCATATAATTATTAATATACACTACATATAAACATTTTGTGGGGCTACATATACTTTTGGGCTCTTCAAATCAATCACTTGGCTTACAAACTATTGTAATCAATTTCCTATCAACTATTTTCTCATTCTTCTTTCAATTTTCAATCTTACGATTTAACATATTCAAATTTTAACACATACGTGAGTTCAAGTACTCTTAGGGTATGACGGGGTTCAAACTAAAGCAAACTTCAATTTTTTCTTACTTCGTATAATTAACTTTCAATTCTTGTTCCATTTTGTAATTTTCTATCCTATATTTCGCTATAACAAAGAGAATTTAATCATCGGTTGAGAATAGATTCCTAATGACCTATAATGAAAAAGTTTATATTTATGACTCGTTCCTGAGATCAAAGGCTTAAACCATGGCCAAACCAATATTCAACCTTTATAATTCTTTGCTCATTGGTTCACAACTATGATTGTAACGAACAATCAAATAGTCAAAAAGAAAAGAAGACATTCGGTACCATTATGAGGCAGTGTCTTTATAAAAACGTACTCCTCTTATACAAGAGTTTGAGTATCATATATATTTTTGTAAGGAATCGTGTAATTCCTATTCTTCAAAAATAAGAGTATGTATCGTCGCCATGTCTTAGGCCTAACTGAATTCACTGTAACCTTTAACATCGTGCGGTATCCCAAATTTTCATATTAGAGTTTCGTCACTAAATCACTATGGATTCATTCTATACTTTTGGTCAGGCGCTTATATGAAAATATAAGCTCTAAAATAATTATGCCAATCGAAACTCGGTTTTACTGAAGATTTTACTCCTGATACTATAATTAACGTAGATCTTTTAACACTTGACACAAAATTAAATATTTTAAGTATTATTTATAATGTAGGGCTAATTCCCATAAATCAACTTTCTTTTTCCTAACTAAGTTAACATAAACGTAATTCTTTAATCTCTTAACATTCTTTCTTATACTTTCAATTTTAACTTTTCCAAATTTCTAATTATGGCGTTTTCATCGAAAAGGTAGACTTGTGTAACTCTCTATCACGTCGTCAGGTAAAGCTAAGATCAAACTTCACCACTACACCTACAGGGTGGGGGATGTCCTGTATGCGTAGAACTTTTATGGTTTTCTGCTGCGATTAATCGAAATAATTCCCCAATTATTCGACATTCTTGCTTCCAAAATTCCATTCTAGCTTTTCTAACGTAAATTCTAATGTAGTGAGATCTCTATATGAACCGTGAGTCGAAAGAAACAAATGTTCAATTTTTCGTTGAAACTCAAGTAATTGCCTGGCTTTGAAATTTACCAGTCGTGAGATAATGCATATTTCTCATGTCAATTCGTAGGTAAGGTTTGGGAGTA
>JAGDQP010000143.1:0-13155 GCA_022664845.1 Lepisma saccharinum
ACAAAAACTTTAACAATGTAATGATATTATCGGAATGCATCTCTAAAAATGTTTCATAAATGTCCTTACAAGTACAGTAAAGTTTCCCTACACAATTTTTCCTTTAGATTCCTTACAAATGTCAATGCAGTTGTGCTGAGCTGCGTCCAGATTAGTATAATTGTAGCATACTATACATGTTTATGGCAATACCAATTTCCAATGGTCTATACTGCTTATTATACAATCAAGACTAACTAACTTTTTAGTACAACATTCACAAACTACCCCTATGTACAGTTTCATCAGCACATAGGTTCGAGTTGTTTGTTGACCATCTTTATAGAATTTGTTCACTAATCACAATGTGCTGTCTCATTATCAGTGTGTTCAATAAAATATAAACAAAGACAATTGTTTTAAAGCACATTTGCACAACTCAAATACCATAAATGTTCCATGAATAACGTATTTCTTTAAGTTATGCGCGTTCACAGCAATATCCATCCTTAGATAGGTTATATAAATATTTTATCTAGCACAACAAATGGCTATTTTTCAAAACTTTTGTTATATTTTCTTAATCTACTACCCATAATGTACGTACATATAAAATTTCAGCTCATTAGCTTAAATGGTATACAAAATGTTTTTAGGCGGCCATATTTATTTAAAGATGGTGACTTTTCCAAAAACTTCTTACATTTTCGGAATCTACTCGTCAAAATACATCTTTATAACAAATTTTAGGATTCTATCTGAAAATGTTTGGAAAATGGTTCTTTCGCCCGCCATATTTGTTTTAAAATTGCGACTTCTCCAAAAACTTCTTGCATTTTCGTAACTTAAATTTTAAAAAGTGGATCTGCCACAAGGTAACAAAATCTGACAGTTGGAGCAAGTTAAACTTTAAATATTGGATCTGCCACAAGGTAATAAAATCTAACAGTTGCAGCAACTTAAACTTGAAGCATTGGATCTGCCGCAAGGTAACAAAATCTGACAGTTGGAGCAAGTTAAACTTTAAACATTGGATCTGCCGCAATGCCATTCTTTTCTCAGTTAGTTAATTGTTAATCAAACTAATGTAATTACTAAATATATTTATTTGTGTGTCATATTCAAAGGTACTTGAAGTTTCTTGCATTCATATCAATTATCGACAATAATAATTTCGTTTCTTATTTCGTTTTGAAAATATTCTTCTCCATCCGTTCTGCATTTTTTTTTCCTTGAACTAAATTAACTTTCAGCCCTTAGGGACTCAACTGCCCCGTGTGGTTTGGATCAGAAATTAAAAATGTTTCTTCAACTCTTCTTCCCCTTCATTTTCAAAACTCATTAATTTTTTCTATATTTTTTCTGTTTCGAACAAGATGGAACAAGACTTCTGCGGCAATAAGTTCTTGTGCTCCTGGCCAGGGAAAGGGGTGAGAAATAAAGGTCAAGGGTTGAATTGAATTTTTTTTTAATTACCCTGTCAATCCATGGAGTAGATTTGTGGGGTAACAGTCAGAGTCTCATGCAATAACCAGGTGACTAATTAATGCGTAATTAAATCATGGAGTAGCAGTGCAGGGTAATACTACTGTGCGATCATGTTTCGTTACATTTCGTCGGGTGGGAAACGGTCAATTTGAGCGTGAAAAAATAATGTTCAAGATAGAACCTTGGAATTGGGTTTGATTCGTCACCATATGCCTATTTTACGTGAAAGTATAGCTTTTCGTATATTTTCTGAGAAAGTCTACTGACTGAAGTCGTCTAGCAGCAAAATTATCTCCACATTTTCAACTTCTATGGAATAAGAAAAGAAAAACTGCATATAATTTTAGCGGTATAGAACTTGCCTAAATTAAATACTGTCCAGCGTAACACTTATGGTCGAAAGTTTTCAGGCTCTTGGTTATTGTACTTTTGATGCTCATGAATATGGGTTCGAACCCCATATCTTGCACAACAATTTTTCAGCTACGTCGGAACGTTAAATTTTCGTTCTGTGCCAATTGTAAATGGCGTTTACTTTCAAAATAAGAAGAAACTGGTTGAATACATTTGCAAATGTTTATATAATGAATAAGAGAATAAAGACAATACGGGAAGACAAAAACTATTTCTAAACAGTATCAATAATAGTTACTACGAACAGCTGCGCTCCTAACGCCGAAACCTACAATTTTGGATAAAGTGTGTTCGGAACCACTCACTTCAATAATCCCTCACGGACTTGAACCCATGTTTATACGCACCAAAATGTAAGCTCAAGATGTACTGTTGGGAAAGGCCATTGGACTCCTACAAGAGGACAGAAGGAAGGATTACCCCTGGCTATGGAGACACAAACGCGGTACCGGTATCTACTAGAATCACCCCCGCCATGACGAAGAACAGAAGCAGGAAAATTCGGACTGCCTCCCTCCATCTTCTACTAGACTCACGCCCCGTCAAGATGTACAGAAGCAGAAAAATTCTGACTCCCTTCATTCCTCTTCTAGTGCGCCCACCCCATGTCAAGATAAAGAAGAAAACAAAATGAAATACAACTCCCGTCCTCCCCTCTCCACCTCCTCAAGATTAGAAAAGCGTTCGAGACAAAATTCCAGGAACACGTGATGTCTACCAACAACGACGAAAGTTACTGTGAGTAATTCTTGTGTAAACAATCATATTTATGTTCACAGTTAAGTTCCATTCAGTGAAGATTTCCAGGTAAGCTGTCCATTCACTATTCTACATCACAATATACAGGGATTACTGTCGAAACTCTGTGACTTAGAAGCCTTCGTGGATGCAACAGATCCTTTTGTGGTATGCTTAACAGAACATTGGTTGACAAGTGAAAACATTAAAGAATAAAAATAAAAAAAAACTTTCAGACTATTAGCTATATCTGCAGGGAACAACATGTCAGAAAGAGATCATTAATTTTAGTTAAAGAAAATCTAATACCATATACTAAGAAGATAGACACAAGTAACAAAGAATTCAGTTTTGAATGTTCTGTAATAACCTTGGAAAACTTTAACCTAGTAATAGTCGTAATATACCGTAGCCAGCAAGGTTCCTTTTTTGGAAGGTAATATAAATTTTCCTGATAGCATCAGATACATATATAAGAAAAAAGTGTTGATTTGTAGAGATTTTAATATTGATTTTCTCATTGAAGGCGCACACGATCACTATTAAACACATATAACATGAACTATATTATATATGAACCTGCCAGAATAACAGCGCACTCGAAAACAGCAATTGAGAATATATTCACAAACATGCAAGACAACATTTCATGATATTATAAACGGATTACCAAATCACATGAGTCAGGTAGTATTTATACAAGCAGACCAAACTATTGTAAACACACACACAATACAGGAATTTAGAAATTATAATGAAGAAAATAAACAACAATTTACAACTAAATTGTTCAAAGAATCGTAGAGGGATGTATATGACAAAAACACAGTAAACGAGACATTTAATAGCTTGTCACAGTACTCTACAACATATATTCTACGCGTGTTTCACTAAAATGACAATGAAAACTCAAAATAAACGGAAGAAAGGTTGGGTAACGAGGGATAAAAAAATCTTAGTTGAATCAAAAGACAGATTTTAAGTGAAATTCAGCAATCAACGGTTGATCAAATACATAAGAAACGTTTTTAGCATGCTATAAAAAGCAAGTAAGAAAAGCTAAGTGTGACTACTACACAAATCAAATCTTGCGAGCTAACAACAGAACACGGATGATCTGGAATGTTGTAAAAGAAAATGTCGAAATTAAAGACAAAAGAACACATCCTAAAATAAACTTAAATATAGATGGAACAATAATAAAAGACCCGCGACAAGTGAGCGAAAGCCCAAATATACAAATACTTTACAGAAGTTGCAGAAACTTTAATAAAGACACGGCCTTACGAATGCTGCAAGCATCTAAACTGTGGAACTTAAACAGTATATATATTATGCATATAACCGAAAGTGAAGTGTTTAACGAAATTCAAAGACGATAAGCGATGAATTTTCAGTGAAAATAATCAAACAAAATAACATATAATTGGCCCCTATCCTAACTTACCTTTACAACGAATGCCTGAGCAATAGTACCTTCCCTTTCCAATTAAAACTAGTACCAAGTTACAAAAAAGGAGATAAATCGCTTGTACAAAACTATTAATCTTTACTTCCAATATTTGGTAAGATTCTCGAAAACCTAATAAAAAGATTAATAGGATTTCTAACAAAACATAATATATTTTGCAAAGAACAACATGGATTTCTTCCCCAGAGAAGCACAACATCTGCAACTTGCACCTTAATTGACTGTATTCTACGAGCTGTGAATGAAAAGGAATTAGCTTTACGTATATTCTATGACCTTGGTAAGACTTTTAATCTTGTAAATCACGAAATACTGCTTAAAAACAAGAATACTATGGGATTAGAGGAAAGGCTTTACAATTGCTCCAATCTTACATAACCAACAAAAAACAAACAGTTGAAGTCACACATAATACAGACAGGATTAAGAAAAAACATATATCAAAACAAATGACAATCCTGCATGGGGTTCCACAGGGATCGATTTTAGGACCATTATTATTTTTTACTATACATAAACGATCTACCTACGTTATAACACCAGGGCAGGTAATTCTATATGCTGATGACACGAGCATCATTGTTAAAGGAAAATATATAAATGACTTACGCGCAAACATTATTAGAATATTAGAGCAAACAAAAATATGGTTCAACAGTAACAGTCTGATACTAAGTGACATAAAAACACAATGCGCTCTTCCATACAAAAACAAAATGCTGTAATAAAAGATATTAAAAATCACGCTGCTTTCTTAAATGTGAATATAAACACCGAAACAACGTTTTTAGGAATAACAATAAACGAAAATCTTAAATGGGAGAGCCACATAGACCAGATAAAAAACAAATTTAATTTTAAATTGTTTGTCCTAAGAATACTAAAAGAGACATTAAGTACAAACACATTAATTCAGATTTATTATGGACTTATTTATTCAGTAATAAGTTATGGCATCATATTCTGGGTCAACACATCATCAACAGCATAAATCTTCTCTAAACAAAAGCAGGCACTGCGTATCATTGCCGGAGTTAGTAGAACTTCTTGCAAAGAACTTTTTAAACAATATAGAATGCTGATTCTTCCTTCTTTATATCTTTATGAAATAGCTTTATATGCAAAAATAAAAAACGATATACTTATAAGAAAACATAAATATGGTACTAGATAAAAAGAAGAAAATTTACAATATTTTACCAGGCTAACCCTCGTTCAAGAAGGACCTAGTCATATGGGTGTCAAAATATACAACCAGCTGCCAACACGTATAAGAAATTAAGAAAACATAAATAGATTCAAGAAACAGTTATGGGAACATTTGCTGGATAAGGTATATTACGATGTAAAAGAATTCTTATTATAAATTTCCACAACAGCTCAACTTACTATTGTCTATTACAAATTTATTGTGTATGTTAAAACTTATTGTTTATTCTATACAACATTTAAATGTCGTGCATTACCATTTATTAACGAATATTATTATGTAATTTGTAAAACATTTTGCTCAAAAATCTATATATATTGTCCATATCGCAAATATTATTGTCTATATGTCTAAATGTCATTGTATATAATTTTAAAACTTATTTAGCTATACTTCACAAAATATAAATATCGTGTAATACCATTGTAATACTCCTCTGTAATATAAATATCGTGTAATACTCTCCAGACACCAATGTATATTGGTTACTGGAGTAATATGGTAAAACCTGAAACCTGAAAGTAAATATAGTAACCATATTCGACACAAACATGTGTAGTATAGATCCGGACTCTTATGTATACGTTGGATCGATCTGTGCTCATTCCATTTGGGCTATATGGTGGACAAACACCGTGTGCGTGCGTTTTCTCGGGGTTCTCCCGTTTCCCCAAACTTTCTTCATTCCACCAATTAATCCCATCATCATAAATCCGGCCTGAACCAAAGTTGCCTAAAACGCCTTAAAACTAAATTCAACATGCACTTAAAAGTCCCTTTTATGTATACACACACTATCCTTTATTCTGGAAACGGAAGAGAAAACTCCTCATCTCTTAAAGACATATAAAGAAACTGACTTTAGACTGTACTACAGTTACAGAGTCATTTGAAATTTTTTGGCATTTTCAGCCTTCGTATGCATTGTTTTATATTTGTGTGTGTTTATACCGCACGTTAGTATCTAAATGTAAAAGAGGTAGTAAGAGACCGACTTCAGATTAGAATACATGCAATATTTAATATATGAGTATTTGAAAGCGTCATACTTTTCCATAAATTATATAAACTTATCTTGAATTACAGTCTACCACCTCAAACAAATTTAGTACAGAGAAACAAACTTAAGATTTTACCATTAGAAAACGCCACATCATTTTATAATGGAGTCTATCGTTTTAAGAATAATAATATAAGTTGTCGGGCTGTCCGAGGATTGCAATACTACCCTGTCTTTTAAAGCCAACGCAGGATAAAAGTATGATTTAAATAGAAGGTATTATTTAGCTAATAGCTTGATGTGACGATGGTGAGAGTCAACTGAGTCGTGATTACGAGGTCAGAGACACATTCTTAAGATCAGAATATGTTCATATAATTTAGAAGTGCAAAGTAATAGAGTTAACTAATAGCGGAATTTAAGATTGGTCTTTGAGTATGCAAGATAAGTTAGGTTTAATTAAACATATTATTTTGTTATATAGAAGATGGGGATAATTTAAATACCTTAATATTGTACAAATTAGAATATTTACTAGAAACCAGCATTAACTTGATAGAAAGTTAAAGGACAAGCCATAGTTTTGAAGATACTTTTCAGGATTGACTTACTATGACTGTGAAAATACTCGGGAAATACTTTATGGGTTAAATCGTATAATCATATGATGCTAACGAAATAACTACGATAAGGAAATAGGTTTGAATTTTGAATAAAACATTGACAAATGTCATTTACTAGGCTGATCAGTGTATATTTTAGGGATTGGGACTGATATTAAAGGAAAAAAATTGGGGGTAAGGTTAGTGCACATTAAAACTAGCATAAGAATTAGTTTAGATTATATATTGCTTGACGAAGTTATGGATTGTACTAACTTTAGTAATAATTCGTGTTTTGGTTAGTTAAAGACGGGGAGATTATAATCCCAAATTATCAAAAATTTTATATCCCTATGTTGTATTTACAACTTGGCAGAAATATAGGACAATCTGATAAACTCCTATAGAACGATAATATTAAACGCATCAACTGAATTTCCTAAGAGCAGAACTAGATTGTATGAAAGGTTTTCATGTAATGTTAGGTTGAACTCTAGCCTCTGGCTTTTTGAAATTACAAATTTTGCAGCAAAGGACGAATGTATAGCTTTTTAAGAAATGAATAATATAACAACTTGTGTTAACTGCACCAATGCAAACCCGGCCTCCTGAGGGTATTTTTTCAGACGTGAGAATACATGATATTCCATGCACTAGAGTGTTATACTTAACTGACCTAACTAAGATGTGATATATTGAATACCAGGTGCGTAAATATGAAACTGAAATTTATGTACAGAAAAGACAAAGAGATTGGATGACAATGCTAAGAACTATTTCATTAGATGGCCATCACTAGCGATACATTTCTGCCATCGTTCCGGCAATGCGTGGAAGCCAGACGAAAAAAACTGTGCCTCTTGTGCTGCAAACCAGTCATCAAGCCATTTTCGTACATTTTCGTAAGATGTGAAACGCTGGTCAGCAAGTGTGTGTCCCATGGATGCAAATAAGTGAAAATCGGAAGGCGCCAACTCTGGTGAGTAAGCCTCATGCGGAAAGACTTCCCAGCCAAACGTCGCAATAGCTTCCTTGACCGGTTTTGCTGTGTGGGAGGGTACATTATCGTGAAGTAAATCACTTTATATTGTCTTTAGTCATATTCTTGTCGTTTTTCACGCAAAGTTTGATGCAAATCAATCATATGTTGTCTGTAACGTTGGGTATTAACGGTTTCGCCAGGTTTCAGCAGTATATAATGGATCCCTTCTGATCCCACCAAACACAAAGCATTCTCTTCCGTCCAAAGCGATTTGGTCTCGCGGTCGATGTCGCCGGTTCTCCTGGAGTTACCCATGATCCTTTACGCTTAGGATTCTCGAAATAGGTCCACTTTTCGTCACCAGTCACAATTCGATGGAGATATGATTTCCTTTTGTACCTGGTGAACAGAATTTAGCAAGTGATTTTTCGGTTTTCCTGCTGTCGTTCAGTCAATGCTTGTGGAACCCATTTTCCCATCTTCTGTATCTTGCCCATGGTTTTAAACGTATGGAAACTGCTTCTCGTGGTACATTTAATTGATCCGCTAGTTGTTGTTGCATTTGACCGCCATCCTCATCCAACAAAGCTTGAAATTCGCTATCAGCAAACTTTTTCGGTGGTCATTCACGTTCTTCGTTTCTCATGTCAAAATCGCCACTTTCAAATTTTTTAAACCACGTATAGCATTATGACGTACCAAGAGCATGATCACCGTAAGCGTCGACAAGCATGCGATGCGATTCTGCAGCAGTTTTCTTCAAATCGTAATAAAAAGTCAATGCTGTCCGCAGATCGTAGTTTGTAGGTACAAATTGCGCCATGTTCAACGGTATTATACATTACACTATGACATGAAACTTGTCTTGTTGTGAGTTGTAAATCGTTATCAGCAGTCAAAACAAGCAAGTGGCGCCAAGGACTTAGTTTTACGGTAACCACAGTGACAGCTAATGGCGTCTATGCACAAATTCCGGTTTTATATTTACACATCTGGTTCTTCTCATATAAGTTATAACAAAACTTATTTTTGTATTTGTTTGATTGTCCGTTCTATCGAATTACGAAGACTCTCATACCTAACCAGAAATTTTTCTCCTGAGAAAACAGTTCGATTATTTAAAGCTAGTATGGTTTGGCGATCCTACCCTCGTTATATCTAGACTAGAATGATTACATATTTCCAACAATTACAATTTCAGAAATAAAACATATATTCAACCATAACTGACGTAATGTTGTTTTGGATCAATGTGAGTATGTTTCCCATAATAAGCACTTGCCAAGACGAATTATATAGAGAGCTAAGGAAAAAAAATCATTTGATAAAAGTATATATTACCTCAAATGTTACCTGAGACCAAGTTTGATATTCCTCCTGAGATACCTCGCTGGCATGATGCATTGAATATGACATAGGGTAATGAGTTAAGAATCATCTTTTCTAACACAGCTCAATCCATCTGATCTTACATACCTCCTGTGATACACTTATGTTATATTGGGATTGCATATCTTATAGGATAAAATGAATAAATATTATAAGGATTTTTACATTATTAGAGATCGAACACCTACTTTGACTAATTTATTAGACCTTTGACATTGCATCCATATCCTGAGGGATGTATAATATACAGAGGTAAGAATATTGAAAACACATGTCTTTGCTTAAGAGAACAAACAAATAAATCACCCTTGCACTAGATTGATTACATATTTCCAAGAATTACAATTTCAGAAATAATACATATATTGAACCTTATATATATAGACGTTATAGATTGCACGATTTCATTTCCGTCAAAGATCAAAGATGTTGAACATTGAGTTAATAGTTTTCATAACACGAAGAAACATAATGTCATGAACAAGAAATGTTCATTTTGATCTTCTTAATTTTTATGATTCCAGAGTTATACAAAACATTATGAACAAGTCTAACAAGTATATAATCAGTTTACTTGGCTTTAATCTTTTAACTTAAGCCTACATTGTATATTCTGTAACTTGTGCGGAGTAAAATGTTATTCCTTGCTTTGTAACAAAAAGTGCATCATACTTTTGAAAAAGTTTTCTCCGCAATTTAACTTTTCCGTTTTCTATTTCATACCTTATACAAAAAAAATATTGTTCTTGCGTCTTTGTAACAGAAAAGTTTATCCTACTTTTAAAAATGTATAGTTAGCATTCCAACTTTTCAGTTTCTCTGGTTCAAAGTAAAATGATTCTCAAATTTGTAAGAAAGTTTTTGGTTTGCTCTAAAATCGTTTGTTAGAACTTACACAAAGTAAAATGCCACTCACAACATTAACTTACGCGAAGTAAACTAACTTTGTAACAAAAGAAGTTTGTTATGTTTTAAAAAATTCATATTTTAACTTTTGACTCTTTATTTCATAACTTGCACAAATAAAATGTTATTGTCACAGCTTTGTAACAAGAAAGTTTATCCTACTTTAAAAATTATATAGCTAATAATTCAACTTTTCAGTTTCTAATTCACAATTTGTACAAAGCAAAATGTCGTTCTCAAATTTGTAATAAAGATATTTTAGTTTGCTTTTAAATTGTTTGATAGAACTTACAACAAGTAAAATGTCACTCACAACTTTTAAGTCACTCAAGGTAAAATGTTATTCATGACTTTGTATCAAACCTTCTTTGTTATACTTTAAAAGTTACCTTCATAAATTAACTTTTCAGATTCTATTTCATAACCCGCACAAAATAAAAATGCTGTTGTCACAACTGTGCAGCAAAAAGTTTTAGTTTACTTTAAAATGTTTTCTTTATAATTTAAGTTTTCATTTTATAGTCTTTAAGGTGCACAAAGTAAAATGTCATTCCCAACTTTGTAACTAAAAGTTAATCATACTTTTAAACATATGCAGTTAACAATTTAAATTTTTAATTTATATTTCCTAACTTGTCCAAAGTAAAATGTCATTCATAACTTTAAAATAAAAAAAATGTCATACTTTAAAATTTCTGTAGTTAACAATTCAACTTTTCAGTTTTTTTACTTCATAACTTGTACGAAGTAAAATATTATTTTCATCTTTCTAACAAAAACGTTATACTTCGCTTTTAAAATGTTTTGTTTATAACTCTAGTTTCCACTTTTGTACTCTGTAAGCTGCAAAAGTAAACTGTCATTCACAACTATGCAAGAAACAGTTTATCATACTTTTAGAAAAGAAATCATAATTTAACTTCTAACTTTTATTTCGTAACTTGTAAAATGTAAAATGTCATTTTCACCTTTGTAACGAAAAATGTTTTGACTTTGCTTTAAAATGTTTTGTTCATAACTTAAGATTTTTAGTTTATATTTTGTAACTTGCACAAAGTAAAATGTCATTCCCAACTATGTAACAATAAGTTTATTTTACTTCTAAAAATATGTACTTAACAATTCAAACTTACACTTTATAGTTTATAACGTGTTAAAAGCAAAATATCATTCACAAATCTTAACAGAAAATTTTACCCACTTTTCAGTTTACACCATATAGCTTACACAAAGTAAAATGTCATTCACAACTTCGTAACAAAATAGTTTATTCTGCTTTTAAAATCGTGTAGTTAACAATAATTTATATTTACACTTTATACTTTGTAACCTAAACAAAGTAAAATTTTATTCACAACTTTATAGCAAAAACTTCGTGCTTTCTAAATCATTTGTTAGCACTTGTACATTGTAAAGTCTCACATCTTTGTCATAATAAAATAAAATTTTTACAATAACTTTATTTTAATTACTTTACAAAAATTAATTCGCTACTTTGTAACGAACGGTTTCTTTATTTTTAAATTGTTTCTGTAAACACAACTTTACATTTATCACTTGTGCAAACAACATATCATTCTCACTACTGTAACAACAAAAGTTAAACCCATATTAAAGATACTGTACAAAGAGGTTTCAGTCTGGGGAACACGAAATTCATTGTTAACACATGAGAAGGGAGGCCTAATAAGACATATTAACACACGTCAACCTTGTTTAAAATACTTTTTCATCGTAATACAATAGCACAACGTCTCAATTCCGTTGCAACAAGACGTAGAAAACAAAAGACCAAAGTATGAAGACAATTTGACAGGAACAGTGAATTCCTTCTGTGTGTGAAATGTTCCTCTCACCTACAAAATTTTTTTAAAGTCTCGGATATCCCTTATTTCATTATAATGTTTAATTACATAACAGTATCTCAGCGGCCGCTCATTTTAACTGCTTTTATAAATCTTTTAATAGCTCATAGTAAATGCTTTTATAATTTCTTTTTAAATCCTGCGGGCGGTGAGATACTGTAATACAAGATAAGTTTATATGTATGGAAAAATATGACGCTTTCAAATACTCATACATTACATATTTCATGTATTCTAATCTGAAGTCAGTTTCTTACTACCTCTTTTACATTTAAATACTAACGTGCGGTATAAACACACATAAATATAAAATAATGTATGCAAAGGCTGAAAATGCTAAAACAAATCTCAAATGACTGTAAATGTAGTACAGTCTAAATGACTATAAACTGACTGTATTCCTGCATGAAAAGGTATTAATTATCTTCATAGAAATAATCCTACTTTGAAGCCAATTTCTCATTAGCGTTTTCGCATTTCGGGCGGTACTCCTGTCATATAACATGATTATATCTCATCATATGTAAAGACTACGATCATCCCTAAATAACATATTTTCTATTTCAAGTCGATTTATCGTTACCAGTATAAAGTAATGGCTTGTATGTCAAATGCCATTAACTTTGTCTTGTTTAAATACAGCTAATTTAACCCTTTGCGTGGTTCCTTTTTTGGCGGGTTTTATTCCAAGGATCTAATTTTAGAAATCGGGACAATGGCATGAATTGATTTAATTAGATTTTTTTTCGACTAAGTTAACTGTGTGTTATTCTGTTCGTTTATGATATTATTTTACTGGTATAGGATTTTCTGGCGGTGGTTGTCAGAGAGTGGGGGATAATACTAATTGGGTTATAATTCGAGGGATGTTAGGTCTTACGGGAGCTTCTATTTTAGGGGGAGCAATTATAGGTTGATTATTATTTTCTTGTCAATCTGTGGTGGTATTACCCTTATCTCTTAAAATAGGAGCTCTAATTGTTAGCGGCGTTGGGGCTTGAGTCGGTTTTTTGGTTAGGAAATTTTCAAATAGGAAAGAATTAAATCGTATCCGGCGGGGTTTATTTTTTTGTAAATATAATAGGTTCTATATGATTTTTACCCTATTTGT